>QOCX01000593.1:76622-97954 GCA_005959815.1 Sarcophaga bullata | reverse complement strand
AGAGTAGCTGTCAGAAAACTGCTGCTAAGAGAAAATCGCCGAAGTAATTGTTTTCTTCGTTTTGTTGAAGCTGGGGTTTGAATCACGTTCTCAGGTCTAACAAATCAACACTTTACCTACTAGACTACGGAGTTTTCAATTGTTTGAACAGAACATGCAGTCATATTATTACGGTTTGTAATGTGGAATCCTATTTGGTTTATGTGGATAGACATTCATATTTTATTTAAGCCATCAAATGCCGACTTGACTTTGTTCAAGACTATGGTCATATCTTGCTCTATTCGTTACTATTGCAATCACCATTCTTCCAACAAGGCTAGAAGGCTCTTGTTCATGTCAAGATAACTATCAAATTAATTCAATGAACCACAGCAGAATGAAGCCATAATCTTATACCAATTGTGTTACGGCTTTACCGGCCATTTCAGCTACGTTCTCCACCCAGTCTAGTCGAAAATCAGGCAAAGAATCTTAGACTAAGTTTGATGCCATTTCTTCTTGACAATTTAAATTGAATTAAACAGCATGCATAGCATCTGTAATTGAGATTCTAGACATGCAGCTCACTATCCAGGAATTATCAGTAACTAGGTTAGCAGCCAACCTTTTGACGGAGCACTGTATACTTACAATGGGTATCGTTTCGTGTTCATACGTCATCACCACAGATGACAATGAACCATCAGAACAGAATAAAAACACTTGGGTGCTGTAGATAGTTTTATCCGTGCAGTACGATGATACTCATACGAAAATGGAAATCGTGTAACATCGTTTAACATTAAAATGTTAAACCAAAGCTACAAAAACAAAACAGCGGAATTTTTTGCTCGATGAACAAATAAACAAGAATATAGCAACAACATCGCTATTAAGAAAGAGGCATAAATAAGTAAACAACAAGCAACAACAACACTGCAACAACGAACGTAATCAAGACACACTAACAACAAACAAGAAAGCATAAATAAATGTAAACAACGTTGTTTACAACGTTGGGGATACCCTGGTATAAGATCGCTACAGTTGTGTTGACATATTAGTTGGGAATTCTTACCCTTGAGAGTAAATAAAATTGCCATAAAAAGTTTCGAAAACCTATCATTTGGAGTAGACGTTTAACAATAGGTCCCGCCACTCATGCATAAAACTAACAAACCCTGCATAGGTGTTGTGAGAGACTTAGGGGTAATACTGATTAAAGTTGTTCTATTTTACAACAATTGTAGAGAAATATTTACCAATGTAAGCCAAGTATTTTAAATTATCAAATTATCGAATTTTATTTTATTTTTTTGTTTAGTCTTTTGATCCTTGTTTCAATATTTCTTCATTTCAATTTATTTTGCAAATTCTCCTTTAGGATTGCTTTGTTATACGAAACATCCTCCAGATTAATCTGAAAACCACTAATAAGGTCAAGTATACTTGTGGTATGAGGGATTTCTGATGTCGAATAAATATTTGGACAAATGGTACCGAAAATCTATTACAGCCAGCAGATTTGTAAAACTGCTCACGTAATTGTTTCTACAAACAATTGTGATTGTCAAGGTGAAACATAATCCTCCTAGAAATTTGTAACGCAAACACTGAAAAAAATAAAGAGGAAGAAAAACCAAAAAAAAAAAAAAAAAGAAGAAAGAAAAATGTCAACAACACATGGTTGAGGTAAAATATTGAATTGAAATTTTTTTTAATTCTTCTTCTTCAGATATTTGAAAGAATATTAAATTCCCTTTCTTATCGTTTTAACTTTATATTGGCCAATCAAACAAAAACAAAAAAAAAAAAAAAGAAGAAGAGATGAAGAAAATAATTCTTTTAAAGAAACTTTTTCGTATGCTTATTTTGTCTTGTAACATAATTTGATTGTCTTGATGGTTTCCTTCTCCTCAAACAGAAATTTTGTTATAAAAATATTCAAATTCAATAAGAAAATATATTTAATACAGGAAATTATTTGAATATTGATCTTTTATCTTTATTGTACGAAATAATACCCACGGCCTTATTGTGAAGCATTAGTTTTACTTTTGTAAAACTTCTTAAGAATTTTTGTTTAGTGGTTACATGAGTTAAGCAAATAATAAGATTACTTAAGTTTAACACAACGTAATACTAGGTTAACTGTAGCAGGTGAAGGGCAATATATGCCCTCCTTTGACATCTGCAACAAAATGGAATATGAAGGAAAATATTTCCTCGATAGATCCCAACCACTCATGTGTAAAATTAACAAACTTAACATAAGTAGTGTGAAAAGCTAGGCCATAATATTGATTGCACTGTGATCAGTTATATACGTATGTTTGTATATCTTTTCTTTTCTCTTTAATCTCACAAGTTCGATAGAATACTTAAACCCACAGATTCAATTGACATCAATAGCTGTAACATCTGTGCCATCTCTTCCAGTTCCTTTTCTTTTCATTCCATGCAGCTAAAAGCAAAAAACCATGTACGATCATGAGTAGCGTTTTATCTCTACGTGATAAATACGGGACTTTACCCCTCGAACTGTCATAGGCTATCAGGTGCCAGCCAAAGCTTTCTGTTCGTATTCGAATTATCCTTGCTACATGCCCTAGTACCATAACTGCTATTACATTGTGTAGAGATATTAAAGGACTGTCCTCCATAAAAAGGTTCATTTTCTAAGCGCTTGCTATCTTTAAATTTAAAAAACCATCCTGTTTGTGAGATAGAAGTCGCCGTAGTCTAGTAGGTAGTGTGCTAGCTTATTACATGTAAGGCCACAGTTCACATCCAGTTCAGGCATCTTCAGCAGCAGATTTCTGGTCTCAGGCAACTCAAGCAGCAGATTTCTCTGATCGTTAAACTGTAGATCCCGCCGCCAATGTATGTAATTTATCCTCACAACATAAATGATGTTGTGAGGTTATGTTATGTATGTATGTGTATATGTATGTATGTATGGGTGTAATATATCATCAAAATTTTTCATTCTTTTGAATGGCATCTATCATTATATGTGGAATATAACACTGCCACATCGCCACAGCTTCTCTGCATTGGAGCTCTTCCAAAATGTTAAATTCTTCATGATTCCATGGCGTACAAATTAGACTGAATTTGATCGATAGCATGGGTTATGTTGGTTCTGAAGACAGCTGTGTTTCGTGACCTTATTCGGTGGTATGAGATGTATAGCACGTAGCGCTATCTGACTTATGCCAAAAGAAGTTCATAAGCATCGATCTATAGAGTTTGTCGTCGACAGTGATGATTTGGCCAATGTCATCACAAACAATACCTTGTTCGTTATGCATTAAACGCTTTTGCATTTCAGGTAGTTTTTTACGTACGTATTCATTCAGAAACAGGTCTTTAGAACAGGAATTTAGATTCAAATTAAAATCAGTTGGCAGCTGCTACAGAGTTCATTCAGCGAACACTCGTTTAACCTTCAGTTCTTGCAACAATTGAATTTTTTACGCTTGTTCAATGCAAAATTCATCAAATTGGGGTCTGTAAAGAGCAAAGATCTTCGACCGTTCTTGCATAGTCTCTTGTTTCGAAAATTTCCAGAAAAAAATCTAATGTTCGGAGTCAGGTTTAAACTGTAGGTACCGCCACTTATGAATAAAATTAACACAAACAACATGGTGGTTGTAATCCTGACTAACCCCTGAGTCCAATTATGTACGTATCAATTATGAGCGTATGTATATACATCAGTTACCTCTAATGCATCACTTCATTAGGCATTATAATAAAATGTTCAAGTGAGTTTAGATTTCATGAAAGATAGTGAGCTATCCTACTGGATCCATTTGCATTCCGTGTAGCTGAAGCACTGCATCAAACCAAATAAATATTGATTTACTATTGTCATTAAAGTTTACACTTACAAGTCTGTTGATACTTTGTTGCTTGCCCTGATACAATTCAATATGCATTGAGATTTATTGATCATCACAAAGACTTACACTTCTAATGCGGTTGTTATAGACAAACAACAACAATATGCAGTTCAAATAATGCGTAAAAATATTGCAACAATAAGAAAAGCTCTTATGTCAGCATCCACTATCTGAAGTGGCAACAATAAATGACAATGTGCATGACAATGGATTTGTGGATGCGTGTGTGGGGAAATGCGTTATTGTATTGCAGCAACAAGTAAACAATTTGCAATATGTTGCAAATATATACTTAAAGCAAGCCATTATTATTCTTTCGGTTTCACAAGTCTCTTGCATAAAGAGAAGCATTAAACCAAACTAACCTACACTCGATAAAACCAAAAACAATAAATTGCATTTGAATTTAAAATAAACGAAGAATTTAAATTTTGAACTGGATAAAGTCACTGAGAAAAAGGCAAGAAGGGGTAGTGTATCTGAACTAATTGATAGGCTAGTCTCTAGTCAAACTCTGGTTAATTATTTCAATAGCAAGCAATGAATGAAATGAAAATCTAGGGCAGCATAACAACAACAGAAAGGATTCATAAAATTAGATTCTCGTTTTCTTAATGATCTTCTCTTATTAACTTTCTCTCCTCTTCCTAAAATGATGAACCTTTTGAAGTTTGGGAACAAATGAGGTTTAGTACAGAGAGGCTAACATCCTTACGAAAATATATCTCAGAATTAGGTCATCAGTCCAAAGTAATTTGTTTGCTAGGCAATGCATTAGATACCCCTTCATTCCTTCAGCACTTTCCTGCAAATTTTTAAAAATCTCGTTTGTATTGATCACGCAAAACGCTATAACTGGGTTCTTTATCCTCAACATGGTATACGAGGCCTAGAATAAATAACTAAAGGGAATTTTCCAACCAGTTGTTCACATTATTGAAAGATGTGCACAATTCAACTTGAACCGAAAGCGCACAGAGTGGAATAAGGAAATACTGTCCACAGGCATCCAAAAATGATCCTACAGTACTTTCTAATCGAATTGCATCACGCTGACCAAAGGCGTAGAGTTCATATTTACTTGTTCTCAATTCAAGGGAATTCAAGGCAATAAACGGGCAATAAAGTACCAAAAAGAGCTTCACAACCTATTAGCTTTATAATCCTTAAGTGATGTTGAAAGAGGACGCATACTCTACTAGATAGTGTGCTGACTTATTAGATGTGAGATCACTGATCAACATCTAGAAGAAATATTTCTTCGGTGACTTCCTCTGAGCAGATCTCTAGTAAAAAATCTAAAAATAAAAAAATTTCTATGGTAGGTAATAGATAGATAGAAGTGGCTGTCTCTTCGATGGGGTCATGATACTTAGGCCGCACACAGGGCCCATTGTGATACCATCAGTTACATATTTCTCCCTAGTCCAGGAACCACTCGGAGCTTCCGATGAAGCGGCTGAGACTACCAATATCCATTCATGACAGTTCATTCAGATATTCCATGTAGTAGGCAACCAGATGCCACTTTCTTCTCCAACCAAGTGCCGGGCATGTGCACATTAGCTTCTTCAAATCTTCTGCAGAAATCATTAGCAAGATGTCCAAAACCAATGCGCCTCGCATGCGTCCCTATAATGCAATGCTCCGTAACAATACCGATGACAGAACTGAGCTAATTTCTCTGGAGTTTAAGCAGAGCCGATGCGTGCCTCTTATCCAGCTTTGGCCAGATTTTCTGCGCCGTTCGGCTCGTATCCGAAGCCGTCCACCTACTGTTGACAAGGTCCACGATTGTATTGTCAATTATAAGCTTACAGGTACCCAGAGGGATCCCCAGTGTAGAGAACTCATCAGAGAGTTCGATGGTCGTGCCCCTTCTGAAAGTTTCTATGAAACATTTCTCAAAAATCTTCTTAAACTGTAGGTCCGCCATTCAGGACATAAAATTTAAAAACCTTACATGGTTGGTGTAAGAAGCTAGGTTGTAATCTGGACTAAAGGATTATATTAGGTTTGTATGCAAACTATCACTACTGCATATAGAGTATAATAATTTTCCTTGTTTCCTTTCCTGTTGCCCAACATTAAACAGAATTTTTAAAGTGAAAAAATTTTAATGACGAAACTGCATATGTGCTGCAACATATCATCTTCCCTAACATGAGATTATATGGCGATTGTAAAATATCAAGAGAGCTCTTCTATGTATGTATACACATGCATGTGATTTTATAAAGACCATTGCTCCACTTTACTTTGTTCACCAGCCCCCCATATATTCTTATGGTTGTACATTGTTGCATCATATTGATTCAACACTTGCCATTGTATGATTTTATGTCATGCCACACACACACACACATTCGATGCCATAAAATTATAACAACAACAATTTCATTTTATTGCAATTACTTACACTGTAGCTGCAATAGTAGTGAAACAAAAACCTCTTAAGCAAACAACTCCTTAGGCGACATAAAGTCCATGAAATGTACAGTTAAATAAAATAAAATGAAATAAAATAGAAAAAAAAATAAAATTTATTTATTTACAATATTTTTATGTTTATTTAATATGCCCTGTGGGTTTAAATATAAAAATTATTCACATTAATTTGGCTTGAGATAAAGCAAAGCATGAAGTGACTGCCAATAAAAGCAGCTTGTGTATGTACAGCAATCCTAATCTAGGCTGTTATAAAGCTATTAAAACATGATTTGAAATATAAATGAAAGGACAGTTTTGGCTTCTGATGATAAGGAAGAGAAAATATTATCCGAAAATTAGATTAAATGGCACATACAGTACAATAGAGAATAGAAAAACTTATGCGAGTTCAACAAATCCACGGCATTTTGAAATTTCTGTCTTTCAACAATCATCTGTTGAAATATGATCAACCCATTACATACATACATACATACATACATAATTGGTCGAAGCAGTCAATCAATTACTTGGGAGTTATAATTTATAACAAGCTTTCATTCAAGGAACACCTGATGTATATTAGAAGGAAGTGTGCAGCGACAAAGGGTGCACTCGCTTAGATAATGCCTAACTTGGGAGGTCCGAGACAGGACAAGAGGTAATTGCTGATGACAGTGGTTAGAACGATTGCTTTATATGCAGTCCCTATATGAGCTGAGGCCATGGATAGGAGGACATATAGGATAGGAGTTGATAGAGGAGATCTGTCCTCCGAATAATTCCTACCTTTCGCACAGTATCTACGGAAGCAGTCTTGGTGATAGCGGATATGACGCCGCTGCGTATATTAGTGCATGTAGAAAGAAAGAAACGTTTAGCAAGTAGGAGAACAGGACTTGAATAGGTGGCAGCACGATTGGTCTTCGTTCACAAAATGAATATGGACTTACCGATTAATACCAAATTTAGAAGAATTGACTAGAAGAAAACACGGCCACGTAAATTTTTCTTACACAGTTCTTGACGGGCTGCGGGTGCTATAGGGCGTACCTCTACGAGTATAGGCAACATGCCAAAATACAAGCGAAACAGCGGAGCATATATTCTTTACTTGCCGGCGCTACGATTATCAACGGAATTTCTTGGAGAGGACGATTGAATCCCACGTAACTGCCAACAACGTGGTTAATATGATGCTAACATCATGCGAAAACTTGAATGCCAGTATGTTTCTTCACGCAAGAAGTTTCTAATACAACAAAGGATAATAGAGAGAGCAAAAACAGTAGAAATGGGTAGCTGCGATTGCTGAATGCTTACCTCTCCCTCCCACGGGGGAGGCGACTTAATGGAGTGTGGTGAACTAGGTTGGGTTTAGTGCGTAAGCGCTTAGTAAGCCAAGAGTAGTCGAATCGTACACATTGTGTACCCGGCTACCAATGTCTTTTTTAGATTCCCAGACTTTAGCTCGCATATCTATAACAAAAAAGAGCATAATTGATCTTCACAACCCTTTAGTCAGGATTACAACCAAGCTTCTCACATCACTTATGTTCTGTGTTAATTTTTTTCATTTCAAAGTCAACTCCAAACGACAGATTTTTTGAGAAGTTTTGTCATGGTAATTTTATTTACTTGCAGAATTTTATCATGGCCTTACGTCTAATAAGCCAACACATTTTGTTTCATTTAACAGCCTTTGCATTAGCGAAGCTTAATAAAAACCATGGAGTCTCTGCACCACTAATTGGGGCAGTGACATCGGAACATTTGATTCAAAGTATTGGTCATTACTCGCTAAACATTTTTTTCATCCTTCAGGCTATTTATGGATTCCATGTCAATAAAATTGTTCGTCTTTTGGAGCAAACGAATTAGTCACCCAAACTTCGAGTTTCTCGAAGTGCTGCTCAAACAAAGCATGATTCCGTCGATGAAAACAAATTATAGTCGAAAGGAGTCAAAGCTGGTGAATAACGTGCTTTATGATTTGATTGTATCCTGAATCAAACCTAGCTTGCCGTATCTTGTAGCCTATTCTAGTTTTTCACTCTATGCATAAGCATTTAATCATTTATTGTCCAGGTTTTAATATCACATGGTACGTCAAACCTTTCTGGTGCCACCAGACACAAATCGTTTTCTTCCTGTTGAATCAATATAGTTTTACAGCCGAAGTTGATGGTTTTCCAGTATTAATCCACAATTTTTTTATTTCATTTATCATTCCCAAAATAAAACCTTTTTTCATTGCCATGCAATACTGATTTTCCTATCATGCCTTTGAAGCAAAAGTTCACAAGCAGTTTTTCGGCCTTCTATCTGTCTGTCATTCAATTCAAGTGGAATCAGTTCTCTGGACTTTTGGATCTTCAGATCAGAAATTGTTTGCTTATAGAGCATTTCATCCAATTCGGCATCATCCAAGTTCTTTATCGCTCACATTAAAATCATTATCTGGCAACCGGGGAAATCAGCTTCTGCATGCTGCTTCTGATAGATTATGAGAATTGAAAAAAATGCAACATTTTTGTATGAGAGAACTTGTTATGATCTAACGTATATGGTCGTATAACCTAAGTCGACATGTAGTTTCAACGGAATGGAGCTACGTGCCACAAAACTTATGCCACATTGAACGATGTATTTGAGGGCAAGATCATCCCTTGTGGATCTAAGAAGTTCAGTCCTTTAGACTTATTCGTTGGAATTTTCTTAAGTCCCAGTCGTATGCGAATAAGTCACAAACCATCGAAGACCTCAATGACAATAATACCAATACATACATACATAATTAGTGCTTATAACCCTTTAGTCAGGATTATGATCTAGTTTCTCACAACCACTTCTGTTGCTGGCGTTTAAATTCATACATGAGTGGAGGGAGCTCTGACTCCGAACGAAGAATTTTCCAGAAACTTTTTATGGCAATTTTATTTAGTCTTAGATTCGCCGAAGAAATAATTTTTTTTAATATTTCGCTTTCGGTGGAGATGTCTGACCTGAGTGAGGTGTGAACCGAGGCCTTACATCTAATAACCCAAAATACTCCCTACTACACTAAGAACGATTAGTATCTGCTTTGTTTATAACTACAATGGATCGCTAATTTTTTGTTAATAAAAATATCTTCAAACGAAAAACATTTTGAATAAAGTTTTCATGGCAAATACATTGTTTACAATCAATTTGAATTAAACTGCAGCAAAACCTTGACCTTTTAAAAAAATCTTTATGGTAACCCTTGTATAAATATCTCTGTGTACAATAGCTTAAAATCATAGCCAATAAAATGTTATCCTTGTCTTTAATACAATAAGTTTATGAAAGTTTTTAATATTTCAATATTATTATGGTTGGCAAACAAACTTTAAATAAATTTTTGGATACTTTTATGAGAATAATTCCTTTGAAAATAAATTTCAATTTTAAACACCCCTTTACGATGCATTCTAACGGTTAAGATTGGTTTTAAACTTTGTTTTACTTCTGTAGCCACAATCATAAAATTGTGTTTTCATGTAAATTTTTCTTTTAAAGCGTTGCTGACAGGTGGCTAGAAAATGTTGGGAGTTCGAAGGCGAATAAATCCTATTAAACAAACTAAATGCCGCTTGAAAGCTCTCTCATTTTGTACGGAAAACCCGATGCACTTGTGTTTGGCAGTCATGAATTTCAGCGTAACTTCTCGCAACTCTCATGTTAAGTTCACTCGATAGATCATATGTCTTGCTGAGTTAGCCAGTGGAAGGTGAGCCCCTTGTCATGAGCCGTTAGTGGTGGGTTTAAACCACTCCGAACTTCAAATGAAAACGACCAATTCTCTCAGTAGTCGTTACCGCACTATGTCTAGATTTTCAAGACGTTCCGTCCGTCTTGAAATGCTGGGCACTCACATAAAACGTGTTGTAGCGCTTTCGTGTCTTCCACATTATGGCAGTTTTGCAGTAATCCTGGTGGAATAGACCGAACTTGCCAGTGAAACTGCCAATAGCGCAGTAGCCCTATAAAATTCCTTTTTGAAGTTCCAACCATTCTCTTGTTGAACTCAAGCAGTTCTTGATTTCCTGCTGTCCTGCTGCTTGAAATTCGACAACCAAACTTGATGAATTCCATGCTGCTTTTTCAATATGAGAAAATGTTCTCGTAGGAGCTCATACAACCATTCATCGTTTCTTCCCCCGACATATTCAATTCCTTTCGTGCCAGTGTGTACACCTTTTTTTATTACCTTTAACCCGCAGTGCCCGTATCTCAGAAAGCATTTCTCTGTTGAACTCAAGCAGTTCTTGATTTTCCTGCTGTCCTGCTGCTTGAAATTCGACAACCAAACTTGATGAATTCCATGCTGCTTTTTCAATATGAGAAAATGTTCTCGTAGGAGCTCATACACCATTCATCGTTTCTTCCCCCACATATTCAATTCCTTTCGTGCCAGTGTGTACACCTTTTTTTATTACCTTTAACCCGCAGTGGCCGATTCTCTGTTGAACTCAAGCAGTTCTTGATTTTCCTGCTGTCCTGCTGCTTGAAATTCGACAACCAAACTTGATGAATTCCATGCTGCTTTTTCAATATGAGAAAATGTTCTCGTAGGAGCTCATACAACCATTCATCGTTTCTTCCCCCGAATATTCAATTCCTTTCGTGCCAGTGTGTACACCTTTTTTTATTACCTTTAACCCGCAGTGGCCCGGATCCCAGTAAAGGCGGGTGTTGTGACGAGTGTGCAGAGAGCCTATGAAACAGCAGTCATGATTTGGAGGAAAATGTCAAGTGTTTGTAGAGATAAGATAACTTTAGGCCAGCCACCCGTAAATTAAATGAATTAAAGCCTTCAGTTAAGGCATTTACAGACGCCTCTTGCATTTGGGATACATTCGAAATGTTCAATATTTTGTATACTTTTGTTTAAAATTTATGTGCAAACACATGAGGTTTTATGCTTCAACCATAAATAAATGCTCAATTCCACCCGTTAACACCCATTGACAAGCTCAGGGCGTATGCAATGCTTAGCACATAAAATTTGAATGACACCAAATGAAAATAAAAAATAAAAAAATAAAAAAATGGATTGTATTTATATGGCCTTTGAATGATATTAGATTTGTAATGCATTTCATTTCATTTTGGTTACACTTTTAATGGCCTCTAATTTAAAACGTGCTAAACCATAAAACATTTGCAAAAGCCATTTAAGAAGAGTAGAAAATTTATTTTGGAATTTAAGCAGATATGGGTTTATGGTTGGTTTAAGTCAGTTTATAAGCTCAAAGTGTGTGGTTTCATTTAAGACATGAACATTTTCAAGTAATAAAATACGTTAATTAATTGCCCATATGTTGAGATTAAAGCGCATAGCATGGGGGCATTGCAAAAGCAATGGTGAAAGGTCGAGAATGCTTTGAAGACTTACCATTAGACTACCAAAGATCTTGTGTAGAACTTTTCTGTCGAATGTTTCCTAAAGAATTGTTTCGTTATGTAACAAAGTTCATGGCCCCGGACCGTAGAAAAACCAAAGATGGCTGAGAGACATGTAGAGCATCAGTTTCGTTGTACGACAAAAGCCTCTGCCAATTAATTGCCTATGGAGGCCATAATAACATCTTTTGGCAAGAAAAAATCCAAGCCTGATCTTCAAGCTGATATCGTTTTTACTAGTAATGGAGCCAAAGAGAAAAAAATTCTTTGTAGATCGAGTTTTAAAAAATCTTTTTAAAAAAAAAGCTGGTCATTAGCATGTTCAATACGATGCTATCAGAGGTTTACAAAATTTTTTTTCTCTCTACAGAACCAAACAATCACTTTCAAATTTGCACAATTTGCTTATCCAACATATTATCTTCTGCCTTCTTTATATATAGGATGGTCCATTTAAAAGTTTAAATTTAAAAATGTAATTAAACAAAAAAAGTTTGAAATTTTTTCAAATTTATTCTTTTGTTTTGGAATATTATTTCGTTCAGTACAGTACCGCATTCGGTCGGACCATTTTTCATTCACTTTTTCGAGTGTATGTGGTCGTCACTCGATAATGGCATCTCCAATGTTGATCTTCAAATACACAATTGCTTATGCGTTGTCAGCATAACGGCGTCCTATAACAAATATACTAACGGTGTCTAATCGCAGCTTCTTGGAGGCCTATTGACATATCCATTTCGGCTAATTAAACGGTCATCAAACGTTTGACGCAATTAATCGATTGAGACATGAGATGTGTGCCAAGTTGCACCATCTTGTTGAAACCAAATATCGTTCACATCAATACCATGGAGAGCGGGGACAAAAACAAATCGGTTGTGATATGTGTCTCCATTGATCACAATGGTTGCGCTGTCCTGATTTTCAAAGAAATATAGGCTAATGATACCTCCACTTCATAAGTCGCTGCGAACTGTCACTCGTAATGGATGCTTGTGTAAGACTACATGTGGGCTTTCTGAGCTCCAAATGCAGCTATTTTGTTTACTAACGTACCTACCAAGATGAAAATCAGTTTCATTCGAAAAGATTTTTTCCAAAAATTAACATCATCATGCAGTTTCTGGTTGCCCCAATAAATCCCAACGTTTTTGAAGCGTTAATCTATTCATTACGTTCAGAGAAGACAAAATATGATGAATATCATGACAGAATAGAATAACATAAGTATTGCCGAATTTGAACCGATGATTAAAATTTAAACTGCTAGATGGTCCACCCGATTCATACGCATGAGTACGTTCAATCATAATAATTCTGTGACACGTAAATACTGAAAAGAAAATCAAGAGCTAAACTAGTCCATTGATAGTGGTTTGAGGGATTTTGTGACTCCCTGTAGTACCTAAACAGTCTTGGCTGATTGAAACCCCAGTATATATTTGTGGCACCGTTTAGGTAGTAATATCTGCGCAGAAATTTCAGAATTTCTCCATGGCTTTTCAGTACGTTGTTCAGGTTTGGATCCCATAGCGAAAGCCGGCGTACACCTGCTTGCCTAAAATATCTCAAAGTTGACACAGATCGCTGGATTAATATTAAGACAGCTCATTGCATTACACCCAAGACTGCTATAAAGGGTCTTTTTCAAGCGTTTTTTTATCTTTAAATTTAAATAAAATAAAGTGTGTGTGAGACATCATAGAAATCAATACAGAATCTGAAACAACAATTTTCACAAATTTTTTACAGCATTGTGTTCAATTCTCTCTGCCAGATGACACTGACAATTTTTTAGTTCATGCCTTTTAAGCGATCGTGAGAGCTGACTTTAAATAACGCCAAAGAAAATATTCCAATGGATTTATGCGCTCTTGGTTGTCAATTAATTGGATTATTAGGTGGGTGACACTAACTATTCCGCCACCCCACATCATGATTTGTGTGGATGTCGATGTCATGGTATTTGAACAAAATATCATAATTTTAAACCTCATTTGAAGAAAATACCGATTTTATCGTAAATCCAAATGCGAAAATTGTGTATCAATCGAAAAATGGACTTGGTTTTGAATGAAAATTCAACATCTGTTTCTTCTTCTTTGGCCTATATATGATGAAAGATTTTAAGCAAAAGTCCATTCATAAAATCTTCCACGAAATAATTTGCTAAAGATGGCGTCAACTAGTTCAAATTGGCTTTTCTTTAATGTTTTTCTGTACAGCCAAACTAAACAAAAAGCAACCAAAATTAGGAAACTTTAAAAGACGCCACCGTATTTAGTATGTAGTGTGGTGCTCAAATAAAATGTTTCTCTCGGTGACTGCCTTTCAGCAGATTTCTGGCAAAAACTCTGACAGTAAAACAAAATGAAAAAATTCCCAAAAAAATGTGTGGTTCGGGATCGAAATAAACACGCAAGCATAAGTGATATGAAGAGCTAGGTTGTAATTCTAACCTAAAACCTAACCTAACTTTAAATCTAAATAATCTTAAAAAATCATTGTCATGATGATTCTGTACATTACAGTATTCCGACTTGATTGCTGTTTTCTTTCGATTTTCAATTTCAATTAAATTGAAACTTAACTTTTTATTGCAATTATTATCAATTGACTTGAGTATCGTTTTCTCTATCAATTATTATGTAATTAATTTGCTACAATTTGCTGCTGCCACTTGAAATAATTGAATCGTGTTGCAACATTATGAGAAAACTTAAAGACGAAGAAACTTTTTTTTCTTAGATCTTCACTGTCTTTTATTAAAAGTAATGATTTTCGTTTAATGAAACTGCCTTTGTAAAGGTTATTGCTTGTAGGTAGCAGCAGTTCAATAGAAAATAGAAATTTGTGTCCAAAAATTAAATGAAAAACAATTAAAAACAGTGGCCCCAATGCACGTGTATGAATAGTAAAAGGAAGCGACAATTACAACTGCGTCCATAGTGAATATTTATTGTGCACGAGCCCTGTTTTTTTATTGGCGATGATTTTGCGGAAAGCATTAAGTTTTTGGTTTCATTTAAAGAAGAGTGCCAGAGAGTTGCATGCTCTCTCATGAAGCATGATAACGATATTGATGTGAGAAATGAAGAAGATGGCCACAAAAAAGGTTAAAAGACATCGAATTGCAAACAATATTGGACTAGAATAACACTTTGATTCAGAAACAAATCTAAGAAATATTAAATGTTATACCACAAACCATTTTTGACGATTCAAAACCTCATTATGGTCGATGAATATCATACTATGCGCATCCCGAACCAGCTTACCAAGTGTACTGCACACTTGATGTTGCCATCTATACATCCATTGTTACATATTAATCCATATATTCCATTCTTACTGTAGAACAGTTTCGAGTACTCCTTAGATCATTAATTCGTTAATGTTTTGAACTCGCCCAGTACTCACTTTGTAAAGATCCCTAGCATGCCCAAATATTCATGCTCGATATGTCCATGAGATTTCTTTGCTATCTTTAAAGCCTTAGCTATTTCATTTAAATCCATTTTGCACTCATCCAAAGTTCATATCTTAAGCTTTATGTCGGTAATAACGTTGACATGAAGCATTATTATCATTATTATTACCACAATATTTTAATTTTTTTTTAATAAACAAAAGTTGCTTCAGTCTAAATCCAAAGGACAGGGATTTGATACTACTAGCGCCATTCTGTATGTTAGGCTGCGAAGTGTTTAGCCGTGTTATTATTTAATGATTTTATGCGATAAAATATGTAAACATCAGTCGAGTGATTTTCGGAGTAAATCGCATGATTCAAAAGGAAAACTAATCAAGCTATTATGTTTCGGGTATTGAGACGCTGTCCCGGCTCATAAGAAAGATTGAAAGGTCTTTGTCCTGATCAATAAGAGACATAAAAGAGCAATCAAAATTATTCTCTATCTTGACAAACAACCCGAAAAACTTGTGAGTTAAATGAGGGAAGGTATCCCAAATATATACTTTCTGATGGTACCGACCACTCATGAGCAACACTTATGGTTCTTTTAATACTGACTTCTAATGTTCTTTTCAAAAGTTCAAACCAATGGCGTAAACGTAACACCCTACTCGAAAGATATTTCGTAGGTTATAAGTCGATTGCTAAGCGGTCTGTAGATCAAGTTGCTCTGTTTTGTTGGCACTAAATGCAACTGATGTTTAGCTCGCATTCATTTTCAAAAACAATAATTTGCTCAGCAAGGTTCTCTAGCAGCCAGCATAGTTAACTATTATGATTCTCATGGAGATAAAATGGCATTGGATTTCCTTATGATATCCTTACCATTAGTTAGACTTCTCTAACGCCATTTATTTTCTTAATTTCACTTTTATTTCATATTATTTTCTCTATCTCTATAAAAAAAAAAGAAAATTTCTCTTAAAACATATAAAAACATTAAAAAAAAATTGTTTTTTCCTTATTAAATACACTACCGAGAATATTCTACAATTGTACCACAAAGAAAAAATTTTCTTAAAACTTTAAGGCATTTTCCATATCAAAACTTTTCTTAGAAAACTATGTGAAATTTTTCACACATGAAACAAACTAAAGAAAAATTGAAATATTTTCAAATTGTAGGCAACAGTTATGCAAACTTGTGGTTTTATTTTGGATGTTTCGAACAGGGAAAGAGGGTATAAAACTTTAACTTATCCTTGTACTGATACATGATAAAATGTGTCGTTAACAGACCACAATAATTATTTAAGATTTGTACCCATTTACAACTCAGTATATGAAAAGTTTAAGAAATGAATTTTTAACTTAAGATGTCTAGCAGACATCATGATGTTTTAGATCATCATCATCAGAATCTTCAACATTAATAAGAAAACATTTTTGTAATTACTGGTAACAATAGATCTTCTAATCTAATATAGATAATGGGGCTGGAGATGAAAACTTTCATAGCCATGAAATCAAATTTCAATAATCAGACGATCGCTATACACATACATCATCATTATACTCATGCATCATCACTGTACACATACTCAAACATCATACACATACTTTATCATCATACTCATACATCTACCTCATATCCAAACATAGTCATCACCATACTCACCGCTTTCATAACTCCTCATCATACTTATACATCGCACTCGTACTTTATCATCACACTTATACGTTATTTTAATACTCACACATCATCATCATACCCATACTTAATCATCACATTCATACTTTATCATCATACGCATACATCATCATCATATTCCTACTCATACATCATCATCAGACTCACATATAATCACACCCATACTCTTCATATTCACACATCATCATCATCGTACTCATATTTAATCATCACACTCATACTTTATCATCATATTCATACATCATCATCAGACTCACATATAATCACACTTCTACTCTTCATACTCACACATCATCATCATCCACATACATCATCATCATATTCATACATCATTATTAATCAGTTCGATCCATAAAGAAGGAGGAGACATTCAGAATTTACTGCGACAGCAGATGTGTTCAAACAGATTTCTCCGCTAACAGTAAAGAAGTTTACATAGCGCATATCCAACATGCCGGAAAGCAACCAATTTCGGGGTAGAATCGTATGATATGTGGACTATTTTCATTACTTATGTAAATCTGAGAGCAAATGGAATGTAACAGAAGCCTCCATAAAAACCGAAAGATCTTAACTTCAGCGACATAAAATGAGCCGTTTGTGTTCGAATTAAACACCAAAAAGAGAAGATGTTCTGTGATAACTTCTAATGATAAATTTTAAGAATATATTCTGAAATAGTGCCGTGGTCAAACTTCAAAGGATCACACTCAATATAGTTAAAGAGTCGTTGCTTGATAGTATATTCAGGGTATTTATCTAAGAAGTGTTCGAATAGATCAATCGACGGAATATTTCCGCAGAAATTGCAGATAAGCTTCATTTTTTTCCCAAGGACTCGGAGAAATAAAATCACTGTTGATATCACGAAGGCCATGATTAACTTAAAGTGTTATAATCTCGGATTAATAGCCACTTTTAAATTCTCATTACGTACATAATCCCCTTTATAATTACATTCATGGCGCTATTGCCACTTTATTCTGAATTACGGACAGACTTTTTAACTCCATACACATTATGTATGCATTTATCCATTTTATAGTAAATGGTGTTGCTGTATTTGGTCTATTGGAAAAGAAAACATATACCCTGGTGTTCCCTAAAAACATAACCTTGCCTTCCTTAAAATACGTACGCAAATATTTTTTTTTTCTTCCGGTTACATCTAACTCGACGTTGCTTGTTATAAGAAATTTTTGTAAGTTTATCTGACAGCCATTTGTCTCTTTTCTGGCAGCCATTTTTTAATACCACTTACAGTTATTCTACGTCTAGCATACCGTAAGGAAAAATAAAATCAAATCAAAAACAATGTGTTTACAAAAAAAAAACAAGCCGAAAATCCTATACACACATGAAAACTACAATCAACATAACCGCAAACATATACATAAGAGGACAATAACAAATACAAAAACCAATATAAACAGACAACAAGAGTTAGCATTCATATTTTTTCATTCTTCAATTTAAATTGCTTTTAATATGTGTAGGCAAAATGTTACATGCATGAACATTGGAAGACAAAATAAAATGGATTTTTGTCACTACATACATACATACATACATAATTGGGCATTACAAATCCTTCAGTCATGATTACCGCATACAGGTTAAAGTCGACTCCGAATGCCAGATTTTTTGGGAGACTTTTCAATGGCAACTTTATTTATTTTTCAGTGTTTTTCCAGAAATCTGCAGAAAGTAAGTCGCCAAAGAAATTTCCATTAATTTTTCGTTTCATTCGAGATATTTGTGCTGGAGTTTAAACCGTGGTCTCACATCTAGTAAAGCCGTCTATGGCGACTTTTTTTTTCTTTCGTCACTACAACCTTTTTTTTGCCTTGTTGTTGATTTTGAGTTGAGAAGTCTGGAAAATTTATGTGAAAACGATGAATAACTGCACGTTTTACCGTTTCACCAGGTCGGTTATGTTGACCGTAAGATGATGGAATGCAGTGCTCTATTAACTTTGTTTCACACTTAAGCTTTTCTACTCATCTATCTATATAGGGTATGAATATAATGTATCCCCCACCAATATTGCCTTGACAAATTTCAAAAAGCGGCTTCTAGTCAACAGCATCTGTCTTCTGGGTTGCATTAATGTCTCACTAGTTTGAAGAATGTATTCCGATATACCTTTTGGGCAAATTCCCTGCTTATATCCGTAGCGCTCTGTCAAAAGACCGTTTACGCACGCCAGGTAACTCCTGGACAGTTTGATGCTAAAAACCACATTCATTGAATTTACGTTTCCAAACACCCACTTCGCGAAATAATTTAGGTCTTTTCAACGGCCTGAAATCTCAACTCCTTGCAAGCTCATCTGTTTACTCTTTCCCTATAATTCCCCCATGATCTGAAACGTAGCAGAGGTAACCTTATTATCCTTACCTAGCTAGCCTCTTTGCAAGCTCGTCTATTTACTCATTGCGTAGAATTAAGAGAGAAGAATTGGCAGATAAAGCTTCATTTTTCCAGTACGTGAGGGAATAAAATCACTGTTGATATCACCGAAGGGCCAATGGATTAACTTAAAGTGTTATAAATCTCGGATTAAGATAGCCACTTTTTAATAGTTCTCATTAACGTAATAATCCCTTTAATAATTAAACATTCATGGCGCTATTGGCCCACTTTATTCTTGAATTAAGGACAGACTTTTTTTAACTTCATACATACATGTATGTTGCATTTATCCCATGTTTATAGTAAGATGGTGTGCTATTTGGTCTATTGGAAAAGAAAACATATCCCTGGTGTTTCCCTAAAACATAAACCTTGCCCTTCCTCTAAAATACGTCGCAAATATTTTTTTTTTCTTCCGGTTACAGTCTAACTCCGACTTTCTGGCTTTATAAGAAGATTTTTTAAGTTTATCTGACAGCCATTTGTCTCTTTCTGTCAGGCCATTTTTAAATCCACTTAACAGTTATTCTAGCGTCCTAGCATCCGTAAGGAAAAATAAAATGCAAGAGTCAACAAACAATGTGTATATTACAAAAAAAAAACAAAGCCGAAAATCCTATACACACGAAAGAACACATCAACATAACCGCAAAGCATATACATAAGAGGACAATAACAAATACAAAAACAATATAAACAGACAACAAGATTAGCATTCATATTTTTCATTTCTTCAATTTAAATGCTTTTAATATGTGTAGGCAAAAGGTTACATGCATGAACATTGGGAAGGACAAAATAAAATGGATTTTTTTGTCACTACATACATACATTACATAATTAATGGGCATTAACAAGTCCTTCAGTCATGATTACCGATACAGGTAAAGTCGACTCCGAATGCCAGATTTTTTGGGAGAACTTTTCATGGGCAACTTTATTTGATTTTTCAGTGTTTTTTTCCAGAAAGGTCTGCAGAAAGTAAGTCGCCAAAGAATTTCCATTAATTTTTTCGTTTCATTCGAGATATTTTGTGCTGGAAGTTTAAACCGTGGTCTCACATCTAGTAAGCCGTCTATGGCGACTTTTTTTTTCTTTCGTCACTACAACCTTTTTTTTGCCTTGTGGTTGATTTTGAGTTGAGAAGTCTGAAATTTATGTGAAACGATGAATAACTGACGTTTTACCGTTTACCAGGTCGGTTATGTTGACCGTAAGATGATGGAATGCAGTGCTCTATTAACTTGTTTTCACACTTAAGCTTTCTCTACTGATCTATCTATAAGGGTATGATTATAATGTATCCCCCACCAATATTGCCTGACAAATTTCAAAAAGCGGCTTCCTAGTCACAAGCAATCTGTCTTCGGGGTTGCATTAATGTCTCACTAGTTGTGAAGAATGTATTCCGCGATATACCTTTTTGGGCAAATTCCCTGCTTATATTCGTAGCGCTCTGTCAAAGACCGTTTACAGCACGCCAGGTAACTCCTGGACAGTTTGATGCTAAAAACCACATTCATTGAATTTACGTTTCCAAACAACCCACTTCGCGAAATAATTTAGGTCTTTCAACGGCCTGAAATACTCAACTCCTTGCAAGCTCAGTCTGTTTACTCTTTCCCTATAATTCCCCCATGATCTGAAACGTAGCAGAGGTAACCTTATTACCTTACCTAGCAGCCTTCTTTGCAAGCTCGTCTATTTACTCATTGCGTAGAATTCCCTCGTGATCTGAAATGCAGCAGAGGTATCCTTATTTTCCTTACCTAGATTAGCTCTTTGGCAGCTGTTTTGTTACACATTGCATAGAATTTCACCCATGATCTGGAACTTTATGTTCCTGAAAACTTTATTGTACGAAATCCACTTTAAGCTGTAGATGCTCTAAAATAAAAATTAATACACCGCACCTTAGGTGGTTTGAGGAACTAGGTTGTGTCCACACTAATGGTTATAATGACCGATTAATGTTCGTCTTTCGAGCCGAGTTACAATTTAAAAAAATTTTAAAGTTGAAATTTATTAAAACCCAGCG
>QOCX01000593.1:65922-76597 GCA_005959815.1 Sarcophaga bullata | reverse complement strand
ATTCCCTCGTGATCTGAAATGCAGCAGAGGTATCCTTATTTTCCTGGCGTGTTGTTGCGAGATAAGCATGATTGCAGTTCAGTTAACCATGAAAGTTTTTAGAGATGCTCAAGATATTATCCTAATCTACTGCTTAATGAAATACTGCTCTTAAAATGTTACAACGCCATCTTGAGTACAACCTACCTTACAATATATAATTACGTATACACAGTGATAATGTCAAAAGCATTGTACTGTATTGTAACAATACCTGTGTATAGATAATAGAAAATTATCGTAACGTTTATAATCTACAAAGTGTTTTAAATTTTTCATTTTAAATTTAACAACTTAAAACATAGAACACACTGTAGTTGTCAGTGTTATCTAGTATAATAATCTCAGAAGCTTTACAGTAGCTTTAAAATCAATGTAATAAGACACGTGAAAAAAATGCTTAACTTGAATACACACGTTGAATGTGCTGCGTTATGTAGGCCTATGTCTTATATCCTCTACTTGTTAGCCAAAAATATACGTAACAGGACTCTATCTATATTACCAAGCGCATAACCATGTGTGTGTGTGTGTGTATGTGTGGATGTATTTCAGCCTCAATATCACATGCTGACTGCCTTATTTCACATTTTCCCCAGAGCTGATTGCCTAAAAGTAGAATGTCTTACACACACAAATCCACATAATGTGTTGTCCCCGAGCTTTATGCAAAATACAAACCAAAACCCCAACAATAACAAAAGGAACAACAGCGAAACATAAAATATTAAGGACGAGCTGAGACGAAATAGGTAATAACAATAACAACAGCAACAACAACAACAACTGAGAACCTTGCGAACAAAGTAACCAAAATTCAAAATACCGAAAATTTATGTACGTGACTGAGTTTGCAAAAGTATCAATTGAATGCCATTTTTTTTTCTTTCTTTCTTGGCTTTTGGTTTAATACAACCGTGTACAGCCTAAGAGTTCAATCGAAGCAAACATGCATAAATATATGATAAGAAAATATTGAACAGAGTTGCCAACTTTTCTAAGAATTTATTGTGCAGGGGGGAAATTCAAAAATATTAAAGGAAACATAAAGACTCCGCAGACACACAGGCATATTGAAACTACTTCGGGCGCACGAAATATTTTCAAATTATCGATTAGAACGCCACTCTCTTAACCTCAACCATTACATTCTATAGGGTGGTAATTTTAATATTTTGAAGTCCAATTGTTCCTGTTAGAAATGGAATATTATTGCATTTATATGACTACCTCGGCTGGCCTCACAGTAACTCATTCGTTCGGACCAACTTTCGTGCACTCTTTCGAGTGTGTGGGATCATATCTCGGCAATGGCATCACAAATGTTGGCCTTCAAATTCTCAATTGTCTCTGGTTTGTCGGCATAACACTTTTCTCTAATGGCGTCCCACAGAAAATAATCCAACGTTGTCAAATCGTAGCTTCTTGACAGCCAATTGATATCACCATTTCGGTTAATTAAGCGGTTATCAAAGGTTTGATGCAATAAATCGAATGTGGCATGAGATGTATGGCAAGTTACATCATCCTGTTGAAACCAAACATCGTTCACATCAATACCATGAAGAGCAGGTACAGAAAAATTGGTTAACATGGTCATCTTCCAAGAAATATGGGTTAATGATGTCTTCGCTCCACAAGCCGCACCAAACACTCAATCGTAATGGGTGTACAATCAATCAGAACAGTGTTAATACTATTCACTAGCAGAAACGAAGTCACTAAATTTACAAGTCCTAGTATCAACGGGACATATTGGATCATATTGGACAGCAAGTCAGAGCTCGATCTACGATTAACTTGAACTTAAATGTAAAAGCCAAAACCACTATAGCGGTTACTGCTGTCTATTGTAGCAAGCGAACGATGGGCATGAACTGTTGTATTAACCCTAAAAATGCCATGCTGCAAATAAGTCCCTAACGAACGTAGCTTCAATGTACATCCTTGTCCACGAAAGCCATGAATTTCTCAGAGAAATTTCAAATCATTTAAAGTTAACTCATATATGGGTACTAAGACACAGTGATACCGTGGGAAACTGTATTGTTTATAAGTTGACCACAGCCGGTAAGATGGTCCCAATATCCGACATGCTACATAGCATAGGTGTTCCGATTGCTTCAATTAGCTTAAATGTTACGAACACTTATTATAGGGAGCCTCAATCCCGTTTACCAGTAAGAGTCTGATAGACACTTCTGTTCTTAAGTCCCATGACCATCTACTGCGCAATAACCATTCTTAAGGGCTATTTTCTGTTTGTTAGCCATGACAAATACTCTGTATTTCGACAACTGACTGCTGCAGATGCAGTGAATCTGAGTAGGAGCAACATTTGTCTTTGATCTTATGTGTTAGTGTCCTGTTTTTGTCATAAAGAGAACGGCATTTTTGACTGGGTTCTGTAATATAAAGATTGCTGCAATAGCAAGCAGATTTATTTTGGACTCGACTCACCACCGGTTAGAATTGATTGTGGCAACACAATGGGTCTAAATGAAAGCCAAACTGAGAGATCTAATCCAACCTACACTTTATAAAATTCCTAATTGAATTTCTTTAAAGGCAAAAAATAAATTTTTAAACTTGTAAACCTTAACACAGAACATGTAACAGCATGCTAACAAGCACGCACACACATAGAACCAATCATCTCGCCTTTCACAATTATGGTCAGGTGGCTTTGTTTATGTTGTGTCTTACTTTAGATTCTGAAGGATATGAGACCTTCAATTACACTCAGTGTCAAAAGTAGAGTAACATTATTTCGATTACATATGTTACAAGTTCAGATGTTTTTCTTTGTTTTTCATTATTTTTCAATAAGAGTTTAATGGTGCTTCTTCCATGTAAAACATCGGCATCAAATTGTTTTACATCACTGTGATAATTTGTTTTTATGTCGCATGCTCATATGAGAACAGCCTTTGTAGAGATTTAAATTGTTTGAAATTGTTTTCTTTTTAAAAGAATTTAAGGCTGGCTTTAAAGAAATGATAAAAGAATTTTTTTGTTTTTCATTTTTAAGAATTGTATATACACTGTGTGTGATCTCTTTTGTCTGTAATAGAAAAATAATCAACAAAATAATTGAAATTATAAATAAATTATGAGATAATTTGGAAAATATTTCTTTAAATTATTATGAAATGTTAACACAATTTGTCTCCTCGAATAATGCTCATTTTCTAGATATTTTTGGTTCGCTAGTGCCTAGAAACGATAATCTACAGGATTTACGTGATTTTAGTTGACAATTAAGTCAACAAGATATTGTATAGTCTCACTGGAGCGTTCAGTATTAGTAGCCTTCACTGATGGGGGAAGCACTTTTCCAACATTATTCATTCGATGGCTGCCATCAGTACACGCATTGTCAATGACTGTGTTGTGCAGATTGTTACGGAACTTTTGACCAGAAGGATGATTGCTGCCTCTATTAGCAACGGCGTAAAGCGTGCCTCATGATGGAGTTCTACAGTTTTGCTGTGGAATATCGTTGTAAATAAATTGTTAGAACTATACTTTCTTTGAAGGACAATTGCTGCCTCTACTGACAAGGACATAAAACACGCCTCATGATGGAGTTCTACAGTTCTGTTGTGGAATTTTGTGGTAAAAAAACTGTTAAAAATTATCCTTTCTTTGATGTCTTAGAACACATAATAAAACGGGTCTTTAAGCACAATAAAACTTCGTCTTGAAAGTAAAGTTCTAGCTTATTAAACGTGAGGCCACGGTTCAAATCTCAGGTCTGAAACGAAATTGCAACGAAAACTTTCTCAAGAATCTGTAACTTGTTTTCCACTTTAAACCGTGTGAGAAGATAGGTTGTAATCCTGACTGAAGGGTTATAATGGCCAATTATGTATGTACAAGACACTCCAAGCTTTCCACGGGGCTTAATATAATGGGAGGAATGAAGAGAATGACCTTAGCGCTGTACACCTTCGAGAGAATTGTGGGCAAAATTGTATGTGCCCTGATCGTCTTTTTGGTAGTCTACTAGACTGCAAATATCGACGACATGGTTGCGATTTTCTTTTCAGTTTCCGGATGTTTTTTGATTATTAAATTAATTTGTCTGACGTTATATGCTGAATTATATCTTGACAAAAGAAACTCCGTATTAGTATGGCATGTCATAAATTATTGTCCTTGCAGTCGTCATAATCTAGTAGGTAGTGTTGTTGCTTATTAGACAAGAGTCCATGGTATATAGTATAAAAAATATATCTTTAGGTGACTTCCTCTCAGCACTCTTCTGGTGAAACTTTAATAATAAATAAAATTGGCACGAAAGTTTTCCAAATGTATCGTTCGAAGTTACACTTAAATGTAGGTCACTTATAAAATTAACACACTCATGAGTAGCTAGGTTATGGTCCTGACTAATTAAGTATTTTAAATCACCAATGAATTTCAAGGTCAGTCTGGAGATCAAGCGCAGGATCACTCTTGCCAACAGGTAATACTATGGTGTCAATAGGCAATTAAGGAACAGAGACCTCTCTTGTGCAACGAAACTAATACTCTACAAGATGCTCATCCTACCCGTGCTTCTTTATGGCGCAGAGGCACGGACCTTATTAAGCACAGATGCAGCAGCCTTGAGAGTGTTCGAGAGAAAAGTCCTATGTAAGATCTTCGGTCCAATGCGAGTTGGCGAAGATTTCCGCATCCGATACAACAGTGAGCTGTATGAGCTCCTCAACGACATGGACGTTGTGCAGCGTATTAATATCTAGCGGCTGCGCTGGCTCGGCCATGTCGTTCAAATGGACGAGGATGTTCCGGCGAGATGGGTATTTGATGCGGGGATCTGCGAAGTCGGCGAAGAGGACGATCTTGTATCCGTTGGAAGGACCAAATCGAGGAAGCCCTGTCATTGATTGGTGTGACCAATTGGCGTAGGCGCGCAAAAAGCAGAGGTGCCTGGAAGGATGTGTTCCGGCAGACCGAAATCCGTTAATCGGGTTTTTATGACCAATTAAGTAAGTAAGTAAGTAATAAATTTCTAGAGAAAGGAAAATTATGAAGGTTTTATGGTAAACTGACTGCCAATAAAAAAAAACAACAACAACAACAATTTAATTGCAATTTCTTGCGCCTTTCTCTTGTAACTTCAAATATCTCATGAATGACATGCATTTCCTGAGTGTTTGTTAAAAAAAAAAAACATTTGGACACTTAGGTCTGAGATCAGATATTGAATCTATAAGTGCATCGCGAATGGTTGCGAATGTAATCAGCTTTTGTAACCATTAATGCACTCTGTTCTACTCCATATAAGACATTATTTGTTGTACTCAATTGACACTCTGCGGCCCATCTCTAGAAGTAGAGGGGTGATCTGGTGGCAGTAGGGCAGTTATATCCCGACCCAAGCAATACTTTTAACATGTAAGTTCTGGCATTAGACTTTCCTATAGGCTGACTGACAATTGTAGTATTTTTCAGGCTTATTGAATGATAAGATCTTCTGTAATCGAACCACTAACCTGCGATAAACTCTATCAAAAAGTCCGTTATCGTCCGTTAATGCCGCTGATTTCTCGAAAAAAATAATCACAATATGAATACCAGGACATATCCTTGCAAATCACTATCACCCAGAATATTAAACATGCTACATGGACTAGACTCTACTGAATTGATATGCTTTCTTCTTGAATCGAATAGCTATACATTGCAATATTCCGGCTTCAGTGGGCATTCCCATACATTTGATATTCCTTTGAATGAACCGAGTTTCTGGAATGGAGGAAGAGACTATCTTTCACCTTAATTTAGTTGCCGTTTAGATTTTCTCAAATAAGAATTAAAGCATTAGGTTGTCTTACTTTGGAACCAAAAATATATGACCCCCTTCGAGAATATCACAATGAGCTTAAACTTTAAGGAGGGTCAACCACGCAACCTAACTTAACACAAGCTTATGGGCTATAATCTTGCTGATGCTGCATAGAAGGTTAATGCGTCTCTATCATGTGGTACAAGCATGTGCTGTCAATGCACCTATAAGACGTACCAGGGGATCACAAAGAAAATTATTTTTGTAAAGGAATCCTTCTGAGTTTAAAATTATTCAAAAATAAACTCTTCATTCTCTTCTCTTTTACTTTTTCATTTTACAAAAACGTACATTTGCCGTTGTTTATGGTTTCCATAATTCTTTTCTTCTTAAAGGCTTTTTTCTCTAAATACTTACAAGAAATAAACTATTCTAACATTAAAATATTTGTTAAGAATGAATTGCAGGAGAGTTGTTAAAAGTAATCGGGTGAGTAGAGAGAACTCTATTAGTATGGGGATAAAGTTGTTTATTTTACAAGAGAACAATGGACGTCTAGTGTGAGCCTTACATTTGGTATGCAAGACATTTAATAGGGTTTTCAAAATCAATAAGTTTTTCGCTTTACACCATCCAGTTTAAGTTTAAAATTATACTCACTGACTCACATTTAAGCATAAGAACTAAACAGCAGAAATAGATTGACACTCTCACCTAGCCTCAACTAGGAAGATTGTGATTCTTATACGCTTTTTATTTAAACTACTTACAATTTGTCCTTTATGCTGCCCTCATATAAAAGCAAATTTCGTATTAGGAATCTAAGCAGGCACCTTACTATACATTTAAGGCGTCAAATAGCATTCCAATCCTGTACTAGTTTAATTACTCACAAAATCGCATGGCAACCACCTTTCTTACTAAAAAAACTTTCATTAAATTCAGTGGCCTTTGCTTCCATTTTCCACGTACAACACATGAATACCATCATGCCATCCTAACCCTGCACAAATGCATACCTACTCAGTCATGCTTGCTTCGCAAGCTTGAAATGAGTAACTTATGATCGATGTAATGTTACAGACCAGAATCTCTGGTGGAAACCCAATCTACGGTCTTCACACAAAAAGTCAAACGCAATCGTACTCGCAATCCTCCACATTCGTAGTTTACCACACTACCAACTAGGATATCGGAGCACAGAAATTGTGGCCGCAGTCTTCTTAAGGCTGTATAGCGCTGAGATCCAATAAAAAATAAATTATTCTTCGATCTGAAAGACGCAAGAGTGATTGTATTGCGTTTTTGTTGCGTAAAAATACTAAAACACTACAGCCAGTTGATCGTTTGCACTCCTCCATCCCCTTTGCCCTGGCGAACATCAGGGTGGAGTATTGTGGCCGTAAGGATAACTCACTGCTTATTTCTTGGTACAATCAAGTGGTGATATATCATTTCCCTCATACTTATTGGATCTACTTATTGGACATGAAGCGATTCTCGTTCTAAACAAATGTTTTATGAGTCTACGTTTCTCTATCAATTAGTCAGGATAATTCAGATTAGTCTGATACAAGACTTGAACCTCTACCCATTGTAATCCACCAGCATACGTAAGTTAAAAATTGCCTCAAATCCATCTGGCTTTTCTTTTTTCCTCTATGCGTACATATTCGGTCACTACAACCCTTCAGTTCGGATTACGACCTACATGAGTGGCTAGACCTACAGTCGACTAAGTATAAAATATTTTTGAGAAACCTTTCAGTGCAATTTTATTTACTCTCAGCGTTTTTGCCAGAAGACTATAGAGGGGAAGTCGTCGAAGAAATATTTTTTATGTTTTGTTTTGTTGGAGATGTATGATTGAGGTTTGAACCGTGGAACTTACGTATGTCATCACACTACTAGACTACAACGAATTCAATATCAGACAATAATTCTTGAAGTAGTGAGACAGAAAGATCATGGATGTGATATCACAGATGAATTTTGATGAGACATATGGCTTCTGAATCCAGTTACAGATTAGTGCGGTTATGCCTACAATTCAGAAACCGTCAATTGTTTATTCAGATTATTTATTCAGGTTGTTTTATAAATCCTATACATACATACATAAACCGCTATCTGCTTATTCTCATTACCAAAAGATAACAGACGTACTCCCTGACTCTCTGTTACTGTCGTCACTACATTCTGGGAAATATGTTCATTGCAGCAGTTCTGCTCTTTTCTCTTTTCCTTTCTCTAAGGCATTATGACTCCGGCTACGTTAAATTCTACCTACCGTAGTGATTCAATATCACTACAGAAGTTTCTAAAATTATCACAATTAGTCCTTCTTAACTCTTTATTGTATTCCGAAGCATTTGCTATAAATTCCTAGCTTGCTTCTCTCTCAAGTCTACGAGTAACAAGCGCACGTTTAAACTGTTTAAAGTTTCGAAAGTATTTAAGCAAGTTTTCACATAGTAGTTAGGATTACGGGCTGGGACGATCTACGGTTTAAAATCGTCCCGAACAATAGATTTTTGTTCAGCAATTTTCTGGCAAAAACTAGGCATATTCCGTGTTGCTCGACATGTCTGGGCTGGGGTTCGAACAACAGATTTAAGAAGCATTTCCTTGACAATTTGTTATACTGAGAGGGCTAATTGCAAGCAATAAATTTCTTTTCTTTTCATAGGTAGTACCCCAGAGCTAAGGTTTGAACTCTTGAGACATTGTCTAGTTAACCAATGCATTTCAACAGTGGATGTACGTTGTTGATGTTATTCTCTGTGGTTAAAGAGAGAGGCTTTCATTGCCTTAATTCAATAAAATCAAAAACAAAAAATCAAAAGGTGTTTGACTTCTCTGCGGTTTAAACTTGTATTAGTCAGGTTAGTAGTTGAAATAACTTCAATCAGTACAGCACATCACCTATAGTTCGAATTTGATCGACTGTGATTTCTTTACAAGGCACTTCATTGGTGCCAGTCAATGCGATAGTGCTTATGAGTGTTTGTATAAGCTGTCTTGCCTTCGCATTATGCCGTGTTGTTCCTATATTTATAGGAGTTTAAAAAATACCTTACGTTCCAGTGGATTTCTTTTATATTTTTTTTATAATCAGAATTGATTGCATTTGACCAATTATGCCTTTTTAAGTCAACTTCATACTTTTTCTGTTCTATTTATTGCACTCTTAATGGTCTTCCATTTTCTTTTAGATTTTCCTTGGCTTTTTCATATTTCATTAATGAATTTACTGATTTTTTTGTTTGTCCTTTTTTTCTTATTGTTTTTGTTTTTGTTTTTGTTTTTCATTCAAATGATTTAAAAGTAGAAAACTATGGTTTACAGTTTTCTAGAGCAGCATAAAGTAGTTTAAGAAATTTATTTCAATAAAAAGCTATGTAAAGGGAAGTATTGCTTACATAGCACATAACCATATTGATTCATAGACTTCTAGGTATCATTATCTGGCCAACGCATTTACAATGATGGCAGAACTTTTGTGTAACTCCAGTTTCCAATTGCTTTACTTTGTGTTTTGCTAAACGGACCGGCATTAAAGCGAAGGTTTCTTTCTAATTTTGACAGTTTACTCGGCTTCGATATAATCGGTAACAATATGATCCGTATACCGTATTAGAAGTCTTCGTTTCACCTTTAATTCTATACCCTCAATCATATAAAAAATTGAAAATTATATTAAAAAGCACCTGATGAAGCTTAGATAAAGTCTTCCAACAGAATCTTCCGGTAATTACGAGCTGATGACGGCCACATTGTTGAAGCAATATCTGTCACTTATACAGCTTGTTTGCAATGTAACCTTGAACAACAAGCACAAATAATAGAATTGTTAACCCATTTTACGATTGCCATCACATCCCCACCAAGAAAACTAATCGCAATGTAGCGAATAAATTCCGTTAATCATCGATCAATAGCCGAACGTTTGTAAAACCAAAGATCTGTCGAAAATATCGCAGCTAATTTCGCCTCGTACACACTAACACTGACTTTCTTAAGTACATAATTGGTCATTACAATGCTTCAATCAGGATTACGGCCTAGCTTTCCAGATCACTTATATAGCGTGTGTGATTTTTATATATGCTTGGCAGGCCCCACAAAGGAATATGGACCGATGATGCCCCTTGCCAAAAATCCACACCGAAAACTAACTTGTTTCACGATGAACTAAAGACTCTTGAATATCATTTGGATTGTTATCGCCCCAAAAATTCGATAATTTCTTCTGTTCAAGTACATATTGCTATATATCTACTCATGAACATCATTGCTGAAGATAATTTTTCAGTGGAGGTTAGGATCTGTCGCTCAGCTAATACATGCCATTGTCTATGATCGTTTATCTTTAGTGTCTGGGCCAGTTTAGTTTTGTATATTAGTTTTGTTCCGACGAAAAATTGTGATTTGCGAAAGGCAAAGTTGAAAGTCGCCTTAGCTTAGTAGGTAGTGCGTTGGCTTTTTAGATGAGAGGCCACCTCAACACCGAGCCCTGACTTGTTTAACCAAACTTAATATAAAAAATTTCTTCGGCAACTAACTCTCACAGCAGATTTCTGGCAAAAACTCTGAGAGTAAAAGTAAAATTATAACGAAAAATTTCTCTTGTTCGGAGACAACTCTGAGCTGTAGGTCTTGTATAAAAATTAACACANTCATGGCAATTTTATTTACTCTCAGAGTTTTTGCCAGAAATCTGCTGAGAGGAAGCCGCCGATGATACGGGGATACGAACTCTGGCCTTTCGTCTAATAAGCCGACACACTACCTACTAGACTACGGTGACTTAAAGAAGAAGGTTAAAGAAACGAAGGC
>QOCX01000593.1:34420-65914 GCA_005959815.1 Sarcophaga bullata | reverse complement strand
TGAAGTTATGCTGGAACTCCGAAGGTTGGAGGAACGAAGGCGAAATTTAAATTAGTAGGATAAAGCTTGAAAGCTATCCAGCCCTCCGCGAAGTAATACCTTACGGCAGTCCTGCGGGGGGAGAGTGGTTGAAGTGTGTAGAGGGTGTGGTGAATCGTGCACTCTTTTGTTGGAACAAAAGTGTCTTTCGAAGATTCCCACCTCCGGCTTAAGACAAAAAAAAACAACCTTCTGAATGGTTGTAATCTCCAATTATGAATGCATGCATGTTTGTTGGTATGCTGTCAAGTGTAAGGCTTACATTGTGGACTGTGCTGTTCTTAAATACATTTTCTCATTAACAAGTGCATTGTGCATCCACAGTGAATTGGTCTATATTTCCCTTACTGGGGGTATACCTTCCCCCGAGCAGTTTATAAATTTATTTCTTGTAATTTTTTTTTCTTCTTCTTCTTTAAATTTTTATTGCATTGAAAACTTTTATGCCCACAATGGTGCAAACAAATTCATTCTGGGGTTTTTTTTCTTATTTTTTTTTAAACGACCAGTCAACTATATCTAGTCATTTGCAGATTTTTTCTTTTTTTTTTTTTTAAGAAAAAGTTTTTTAAAGATTCTCTTTTTATTTTAATTTTAATTCGAAACCAAAAAGTAAAACCTTCTTAACAAATCAAAGGTATTCAAACGTAAATAGTAAAGAAGAACAGGGCCATTGTTCAAGAATTTACACTGAAATACAGATATTGAAAGCAGATATTGGCTGGCATTGAGAATTGAGAAGTTAAAGAAAAAAAAGTAAAATTGATTGAAAAGAAGAAGAAAATAAGTTTTCTAATCTTTGATAAAGTAAAAGGAAAATTGATTTTCATTTCAATGTTTAACTAATTGATTGCCAAAAAAAAAAAAATTCAATTTCGGTTTCTTCGTAAGATGAACAAGAAAACCACTAAACTCAGAAGAAATGGAGAAAGAGGAACGTTTGAGAATAGGTAGCCGGTTTAGAATAATTGTTCAGTATTTATTAGAGTGCGGCGTGTGACAGTTAAAGCTATGAGAGCATACCACCAGAATAAATGCGAGAACCTGGATAAATATACACATAATCAGTAAATATCTTTCTGATCCTGACTTCGAATGACAGATTTTTGAAAAACTTTTCATGGCCATTTTATTTAGTCTCAGCAATTTTATGTCAAAAACTCGACATATTTCTTCTTATTCGAGATGTCTTGGCTAGAGTTCGAACAATAGATTCAAGAAGCATTTCTTTGACTATTAGTTAAACTGAAAGAGCTCCTTGCAAGCAATAAATTTCTTTTCTTTGCGTATGTAGTATTTAGAACACACCAGAGCTAAGGTTTGAACTCTTGAGACATTGTCTAGTTAAACAATGTATTTCTACAGTAGATGTTCGTTGTTGATGTTATTCTCTGCGGTTAAAGAGAGAGGCTTTCATTGCCTTAATTTTATAAAATCAAAAACAAAAAATCAAAAGGTCTTTTTAACTTCTCTGAGTTTTAAGCTTGTATTAGTCAGGTTGGTAGTCGAAATAACTTTATTCACTACAGTACATCACCTATAGTTCGAATTCGATCGACTATAATTTTCTTACCACGCTGAGTAAATGCCGGTTTAACAAATCCTACCAAACAGAACTCTAGCCGTTCTACTTCGATGGCTTTAAACCTGGAGATAGGACTAGACTATATTACGAACTTGATCATGCCACAATCTACCACATCTTTGAGACCACGATGAGCTAATGAAAAGGAATGGAACACTCTGAAACGACCCGTATGTGAGCTAGACCATCGGACCATATTCGGTCTGAATAAATACAAACTAGACAGGCTGGCATTAACCGCCATATAATTTTGATATTTAAACAGTAATTGAAGAGGGTCTTTGTAGGATCATACAAAGTGGCCTTGTAATATTAAGGTGGTGCCTGACAGTGATGTTCATAATAAACCTGGGTAACCTTGACTCACGATCAGATAATATCGCAGAAACTGGAGGTTAAATAACGAGGACTGTCTTACTTACTTTCATAAATACATACATAATTGGCGATTACAAACCTTACGACAGGATTACGATCCAGTTTCTCATACCATCCATGTTGTGTGTGTGTAAGTTTTATTCATAGGTGGAGGGATCTACTCTAAACGACATATTTAAGAAACTCTTTGCACGACAATTCAGAGTTTTTGCCAGAAATCTAATGAGAAAATTTTCCAAAGATATATTTTTCATATTTTCTTTCCTTTAAGATGTCTGAGCTGGGACACCACCGGCCCTAGTCGTTTAAAATGTCAACACAATGGCTATTAGATAACGGTGGATAGTAAATTGGCATAGAAGGCTCATAAAGAATGTATTTAAGGAAATGATATGCAAGAAGAAAAGTCACAGTCAATTGTGTGGTGCCAGAAAGCAATATACCGAGCTCATGGGAAAACTCTCGGATATCCTGTAGTTTTAAATCTAGTTTCTTACTTTAAGAAGTTTCTCATTTGAAGACTTATTCGTGCAAGTTGAGGCTACGGCACACAATTCATGGATGTAAAGACCAACCTTTTCACCACAGATGTCAGGACCACTAACGATTTTGCGAGTCATACTTGCGCAGCGGCCACACCAATCTTATCCGTATTGTTCCAATTTTAGTTTATGTTCTTCGAATATTTTCCAAACTTAATCCTACAGAATGTACAAAAAGCTGGACATATTAATACTATTTGATAGTTGGAGCGTCCAAATCGCTGCTGCAGCTTGAACTATTCCGTGGAGTGAGAAGATGTTTTAAATATAAAGCAAGTTAAAGACTCTTCCCTTCTTCTTTGAGGGAATCTAAACTTTTAGTGGAAAATTATAATAACAGGAGTTTTGAATCATGCATCAGGCTATACAGTAATAATATGCGAGTTACCGGTCTTCTGTAGACTTGCATAACATTTACTGAGAGTGGAGATCATCACGATTCCAACAAGTAGTCACTGTGATAATGTGCATGAATTATCAGAACACGTACTTAAGAGTTAATAAAATTGCCATCAAAATTCTCTCAAAAATCTGTGGTTAATAGCCGCCACTCAAGAATAGAATTAATACACACAACACAAGAGATGTGAGAAACTAGGTTGTAGTCGTGACTAAGGGGTTGTATTGACCAATTATGAAACCCATGAGGCTTTAATACATCACAGAAGAAAACTGCTGGCTGCTTATTAAGTTTTGGACGTGAAGTTAACTTTGAGAATAGAACAATAGTTCTTACACTGGTGCCTCTTCATGACAGTCGTAATAATAACACCACTGGCAGGCATAACATTGCCATTCTGTTTTTAACCTACCTATTGAAATACCTTATATTCCGTAGGATTACTTATTGCTTGCTGTACGACTATGATTTTTTTTTTTTTTTTTGTGTGTTTAACATGTCGATGCATTCTTGTTACAAAACAATACAAAACCCTTTTGTTCACATACAAAACAAACCGAAACAATCTTTTCTGTTCACCCACTTAAACGATTGCCTGATTAAATTTCCTTTTTCTTTTTTATTCCTTTCGCTATAAACAAACATTTTGAATGTAAAATTATCTTGAAATTAATAGAATTTGTAGCTTCTTTTACGCTTTCCGTTCAATAAATACTTTTGGAAACTTTTACAACCAAAGGAAGATGAAGTTGTTGTTGTTGTTGACACGCGGTTTCTTTTGAAAAGCAAGAATTTGTCAAAGTTTAATTAAATCCCAATAACTGATTACACAATAAAAAGAAAAGGATCACATTGTCGAGGATTTAAAAAAAAGATTTATTCTAATTGAAAATGTTTGCACGTTTGCAAGCTGTTTTAAATTCGTGGAACTCCTTGCCTAAGAATTATATTTGAATTGCGTGATTTTATGCAATTTATTTAAACAGTAAAATTGTTTAAACATTGAGAGTGAGTGAGAGAGACAGAGAGAGAGAAAGACATTTAATTTAAGAAAATTTAAAAGTTTTTTAAATCAATATTAACATTTGGTGCCTTGTCCGCAAAAGGAAGAAAAGTATCCATCTTGATATCATTTTGGATAGAAAATTTATCTGGAACTTGAATAAACAATCCTGTCGCCTTAGTGTTACAGTGTAGGTAGTGTTACTACCCCTAAACTGTAATATTAATCCCAGAAGTTCATACTGGCTACAGAACTGTGTAATCAAATCTTTAGGGCAGTGGTTTGACTGTTGACTTTCGAGAAAAGAAATCATCAAACACGGTTTCCGTAGATTATAAAAATGGTAGCGATCATGCTAACAGAAGACTTTATGACTATATAATCCATGATATTATTTATTGTCCTTAACTGGCTATTACCAAACAAAATGGCAAAACAAGTGGCTTAGAACGCGGCAGTGAGAATGAGTACCAAAAGAGCATGCTAGTACAGAACCAATGGATGGTTGAGGTATGCCAACATTACAATCCTCAGTTAGAACTACGATCCACATAGCTTCACACAGCTTCCAAGAAATACTTTAAACTTCTTGGATATTTTTATGGGCCTATCGAATTGAATAAATAAAAGGAATATTTTGGAAACGGAATGAAAACTCTTTGGTCCCATTTGTACATTGTGTATTGGTCAGTTGGGCATGGTCCTTGGTTGGTCTCCCTTCCCTTCAACATATACGCTACCCAATTGCTCTAAGTGACACAGAGTTGGATTTATTTGTAAAACAACTTTATCATCGTTTTGTATCAAACGTCGTTGATTTATCTCTGTTGGTCTTCCATTCGGTGAGTTTGTTAACTAAATGTCCTCTGCGAAGCATAAGTTGCAATGCCGTAAGCAAGTAAATGATGGTAATAGTAAGGAAAGCTCTTTCTGTACACTCGTACGTAGTTAGTAATTATAATCCTTAAGTCAGGATTACAATCTAGCTTCTCATAACACTTATGTTGCGTGTGTTAATTTTATCCATAAGTGGAAGGATCTATAGTTGAAAATCGACTCCGCATGACTGATTTTTAAAAAACTTTTCATGGCAATTTTATTTACACCCAGAGTTTTCGGAAGAAAAGAGTGACACATTAACCCTTAACCGAACCTAAATAGAAAACAGCTGTTATTGTCTTCCAACTAGTGCGTTGCCAGTAAGTATTGGAAAAACAACTGTTTTATCGTGAATAAACTTGAACGAAACATGTATTAATTTACATCATGGTCACCTGACAAACAAATATCATAACGTAAATCAGACTAGTGGAATATAAAATCTCATTTTCATACGTGATTCTTGTGTACATTTTGTTTCCGTGGAATATCACTTCTTATGTGGAAACAGCAAATTAATCTTGTAAAAATCAAGAGCATGCATCACATTTATTTCAACAGTTTAAAATGTTACTCATACGTCCCATTAAACAATTAAAAGGGACTACCATACGTACCAGAGATCAGCAATGAGTATTCAGAAAGATGAGCAGATTCGAATCATGTTCATAATTCCTAGTACTTATACGCATTCATACTTATTTTAATATCATACTCATACTACTCATATTCAAAGTTGGAAGTACTTATCATACTCATACTTAACACTATGCATGATGTTGTTGATTTTGACTCTGCTTTACTCAATGTATGCACGACTCACAAAATAAGTATGATTCGAGAACGAACATTAAAATACTCACTAGAAGGTTGTACGTTTGCTCTGTTTGCTGCTCTGTGTTTTTGCTTATGTGCCTTTTTTCTTTTGTTGTAAGACTGTAACTAAGACCGTTAATTTTGATGAATAATTCGAATAACTCGAATCATTTATGAGTATTATAATTATTTTTCTAAATTTATGAATCTAAATGAGTAGGCGTATGAATCAAACATATGAGTTTGATGTCAACGTTGTACTCATACTCATTGCAACCTGTACTTATAAATCAACATTGTAGTGAGTACGAATGAATCAGGGTAGTTAAATTTCAATACTGTTGACTCACTCATACTCAAAATTTCATGAGTACTTATGAGTATGAGTGATTAATTGCTGATCTCTGATACGTACGAGACAAATATTACCCATACGTAGTGGTACGAAACTTTAACACGTTCACGCCAGCGCTCAAATTCATGGTTGTCACATGCTGGCGGCTGCGCTGAATGCTTTTCGATTTAACGAGCATTTAATTTAGTAAACATCACATTTACCGAAAACCCAAGTTTTATCTATTGAGTACCTTTTATGATGAACAACAAATTTATTGTGGTACTCGTTATAACGAACAAATGTAAAAATTAAAATGAAGATAATTGAAGATAAAGAACTATATTGGACTGAAATTCATTAGCCTACAATAATACACGAAAGTCGAAATTTATTTTAATTAAATAGTCTCAACAAAAGAAAATTTGTATTTCTCATGTGTGTGAAGTTAGCTGCGAAAGTTGTTTTCTTATTCTTAAATTGAATGTTGATATTGAGCAGACTGTTAGGCTAACATAATTGACTAATTTGGAAAAGTGGAGAAAGAAAAGAGATTAAATATTTTTCTTTAAGCGCATTCTGTTTTTAAATTTAAATATCACCAGGCTTGAAAGACTTGTAATATTACCATGACTATACTTGGTAGAGCGCATTAGTACTGTCCAACTTAACATAACCCTGGCGAATAAATCTGACTGAAATTGATCGCTAGCATGGGTTATGACAACCTTTACGACCGCTGTGCTTTGTAGTTTATTCACATGCACCTGCATTTTAAGAAAATCTATCAAGAAAAGCTCTAAAGCGATTAAATCGTACGATCTTGCTTGCCAGTTCACATCACCTTTACGTAAGATGACTATGCATTCAAATCGTCTATGCAGAATATCCCATGTGGCATAATATCTATAACACGTAGCGCCATTCTGTTGGAATCACAGGCCTTTGGTGGCCATAGCATTTAAGACAGGCCAATAGAAGCTTATACCTATAGAGCTGACCGCTGGTATTGAAAACCAATGATGTCGCTACCCAGAAATCCATATTAAATCGCAAAGTTACCATGTCCTTAAATTCCTCGTGCAAAATATATATTTTGGCATTAAATAACTGTCCTGTTGTAATCACAGGCCTCTGGTGGCCATATCATTTAAGTCAGGCTAGTAGAAGTTCGCAATCGTCGACCTATAGAGCTGACAGTTTGAAAGGTTTTGAAAGCCTGGCCAACGTTGTCCTCAAAGAAATATAAACCAATGATGCCGCCACCCAGAAATCCATACTAAATCGTAAGGTGACCATGCCCTCAAATCGCTAGTGCAGAATATACAATTTCGTATTAAATATGTGGCAAGTATCGCATCCTGTTGAAATCACAGGCCTTTGGTGTCCATTGAAGTTGGTAATCATCACCAATAGTGCTGACCGTTGACGTTGATGGCCGGATATCAATCGATAATACCGTCCACACCAAAAAGTGTATTTTTCGGAACGCTTTGCACTCTCCTTGACTCCATGGAGATTAGACCAACAGTACCAGTCTTATTATATCTTAGCTCTACGAGCACCACTTTCAAAGTATGCTCAAATGAAGTTTGAAAACTCCTCTTCCCTAAGGTCGTACCTAAACATACGTAATAAATTTTAATGGGAGCGTTTCTAAGACAAGACAGGTTTGAATTCAAAATTTCTAACTCATTCATCTTTACCTGCATTTGTTGTTTTTCAAAACAAATTAATATTCTCGGAAAAATTGTAAATTTCTTCATCTTATCTTAGTGATAAGAGTAAAACAACAAAGCTGTCATCCTTTTAAATCAAAGACTTCTAACAAAAACTATTGCTTTAGGTGTTCATATCTGAATTATGACTGTTTCTCTGTACTCTGAAAAAGTTTCCCTTCTTTTTTTTTTTGGGAGCCTCTTTTATTGTAAAAGAACATTTTAGATAACGTTGGTTAAAATTGTAGACATTTAGATAACAAAACATTACGGCAAAACCTAACATGTAATAAATTCAACGAAAATCTAATCTCAAGGAATGAAAAATCACTTCAACACACATAAGGACATACACGGTTTTCTATGCTTCTGTGCAATTTTGTCTTGTAAGTAAAATACCATAAGACCTCGATTTACGGCATTTCAATTTACGTTCAAAAATAATTTGTTCCTTCTCACTTTTATTTATCGGGTGGGACATTTATTGGTTTAAAATTGAACAATCGGCAATACTTATGTCATTCTATCTTTTGTCACAAAATTCAGTATATTATCTCCACTGAACGTAATGAATCGATTCACGCTGAAGCAGCGTTAGGATTCATTCGAAATTTAGAGGAGAACCAATTGTGTTTAAAAAATTCGTGAAACTGGTTTCATAGTTGATGCGGCATGACGCATACCCGAAAATGTCGAAGCTGTGGTTGAGAGTATGCGTAAGAATCCATCAACATCAAATCATCATCGTTCTTAAGAAGAGAACATTTCACGCATCACTTTAATTCGTATTTTGCAAAAAGAGCTCGTTATGACGTTCTACAAAATTGAATTTGTTCAGGAGTTTTCGTTTCATTTTCGCTTCGCTAGTTGGCCCATCAACAAGAAACCGCACGATCATATGGATTTTATCAAACAAAATCAAAAAATACGGAATTTCATCTCGAATGGTACGGTAATAAGTAAAATTGTGCTATTTGGGGCTCAAAAAACCACATGTGGTCTTATAGGATCCAATGAGCCCATTACGAGCAACTGTTTGGAACGGTTAGTGAAGTGGGATGAAATATTTTAACGCCAATTAAACCGGTTTATATTGTAAACGAGTTTTCAAACAATTTTACTGTACTTAATTGATCATGTCAACCCTTCATACAGGATTACGGATTTAATTTACACCATTTCGATTTACGTCACCATTTTTTTTGCAACCAATTGCGGCGTAAATCGAGAGATTACTGTATGCGGAACTGATGGCGTTTGTTTAGATAGAAAGTGTGAAAGTATTTCTTGTGCGTGCTTTAAGTTTTTTTTTTTAGTTTTTATTTTTAATGACAGTTGGATAAATGACAAGATGTGTGAATGCCGTATGTTTGTAACCAATAAAATCAAATAAAATAAAGAAAAATAAGGAATACGACAAGATAAAGCAATTTTATTACTAAATATACCACAGGGACTTTTGTTTTCTGTTAAGGTCACCCTTTTGGATGGAACTTCCTCCTTGTTTTATAATGCAAAAAAAAAAAAAAAAAAAATTTAACAACAAAAGTCACACGAGCAAAACTGTTCAAAACGTACGATACGAATTTATTTAAATTAATTTCATACTTTATTTATCAAAAGAATGATTACAACAATTTTAAAATATGCTGGGAAATGTATTTTAATTTCATGAAGAAAAATTGTTAAACAAACACAGCTGTCCCTATCTATGTGTAGCCTATAATGAGAATAATTTGTTGACCTTTTTAGGGTTGTTTTTTGGTTGTTTTTGTTTTACAATTTAATCACTTGGTAATTCATTTTAGTTAAAGAGATTAATTTTATATATTTTTGACCATAAAAAATTGTCATTTAAGACACTCTAATGGAAATAAAGCTTAAAAACAAAACTTATTTTAGAGTTAATAACACACTCGTAATATATTTACTAATCGTCGGTATTAAAATGTTTCTCTTAACACAAACAAGAACCCTTACACCATAGCTATACATGACATAAAATGTCATATTAACAGGTAGCCAGGATTTGGGGATTAACCGAAACAAGATAGAGATGGTCAACACCAGGGTGTGAACCGATTTTTGGAATACACTGGGAGAAATAAAGAATAAAAAAAAATTTTAAAATATATTGGCATACCTAAACATTTGCAGTGCACTGTATATGGCACAAAAGTTCTATTCTGTAACAAAACGAGTTTGATAATGCCTAATAAGAATTTTGAAAGGGTTGTGATGGCTAGACTATTTTCACTGACGGCTTCAAAATGAATACGGGCAAGCATGTATAGCTACGTTGTAGGCAGCAATGTTGGCTTGGAAGTCACAATTTGCAGGCATTGGTAAAGAAACCAATAGGATTTTGATTTGAAATTATTAAGAAAAAAAATTCAACTCATATAGAAAAAGGTGCATGGCGATCTATAGGGGTGGATGCTTTTAATAGTTTAAAATTAAAATGCAATCAAAACAAAAACGATTTGAAATTTTTGCCGAATTTATTTTTTTGGTTTGAAGCTACATACTTGTTGTCATTAGAAATGGAATATCAATTCATTCCTATGGCCAAGGCAGCTGGCCTCACAGTACCTCATCCGATCGGAAAAATTTTCGTGTATTTTTTCGAGTTGGCCTTCAAATGCTTAATTGTTTCTGGCTTATCTGCATAACAGATAACAGCGCCCCATAGAAAATAGTCCAACGACGTCAAATCGCAGGTTCTTTACAGCCATTTGACATCACTACTTAGACTACTTAAAAGGCCATCAAATGTTTGATGCAATAAATCGATTGTAGTATGATACTGAAACCAAACATCGTTCACATCAATACCATGAAGAGCGGGCACAAAACAATCGGTTATCTTGGCGCGATAGGTGTCTCCATTGACCGTAATGGTTGAGCCGCCTTCATTATCAAAGAAATATGGGCCAGTGATGCTTACACCACATAAGCCTCATCAAACAATTACTCATAATGGGTGCATTGACTTCTCTAAGACCGCGTGTGGGTTTTCTGATCCCCACATCGATTTTAGGTTTTGCAGACGAAACGTAAATAAATAGCTTCAGCGGTAAGGATACCAAACGAAGTGAAATGTATCTTGAATCATCCTAAGAATCAAAGGTATTTGAATTGTATTCTCGACACTTGGAAAATATTGTGGTTACAGCAAACATCGCCTCGTATTTCAAAGCATAGCCAAAGCTTCTGACTCCCCAATATTTACACCATATCGGGTTACAGATGCAGTAAGCAGTGACCTTAGGACGCCACTAAAATAACCCTCTAGTGATTGTACGCCTTTTCGTCTCAGTTTTAAAGCGTTTGATCTACAATCAACGCAATATGAAAGGAAAGTGCTAAAGACGAAATAAAAATAGAAATTAGAAGTCATAGAGAGAAGTTCATTATCAAAATATACGAAATAAAGATACAACAGGACTTTCTGGTATCCAACTAAGGGTTAACATATATAAGAATCAATACATTGAGATCCCTAAGGAGGTTTGATGTAAAGCGAGAAGTGAATACCGCTATCAAAAGTCATGACAACAAAGTCTGTCACGCTCCAAAACTCAGCTGACATACTTGGCCAGCAGGCGATTAACTCTACAACGAACTACGTTTTAACGTCTATCCTCGTCTAGGAATGATGTTAATTTTCCGGAAAATTTCCGAGTTCCGAGACTAAGAAATATTTTTGAAAACTGCATTTCTAATGAGTTGGCCAGAGCCGATACGGAGTTGGCAATGTTCGACATTTTAAAAGAATATTTCAATAGCTTCAGCTAATTTGAATATTACGAACATTTATTATAGGGAAGCTTAATCTTGTTGTCAGCATGCAATATTATTAGACTTTCCAGGATACGTATGGAGAACGGTCTTACTTCCATTCTTAAACCGATTGGCCATCTATCGCACAACAGCTATTCTTACGGGCAACTCTCCATTTGGTAGGCAAAGACGAAAGCCTCGGCATTCCGGCTAATGACTGCTTTAAAGACTGTGGGTCTGAATAGGAGCAACATGAGTTAGTGTCCTGCGTTTGGTATAGAGACGGAGGTTTTGAATCTCTCACTTTCTGACTTTGCTGAACCAGCTCTCTAATATAGAGACTGCTGCAGTACATACATACATAATTGGCCATTACAACCCTTCAGTCAGGATTACGGGGTTTAGATTCTCACACCAATTATGTTGTGTGTGTTAATTTTATACATAAATGGCGGGACCTACTGTTTAAAGTCGACTCCGAACGACAGACTTTTGTGCAACTTTTCATGGCAATTTTATTTAGTCTCAGAATTTTTGCCAGAAATCTGCTGAGGGGATGCCGCCGAAGAAATATTTTTTCATATCTCGTTTTTAATGTCTAACCGGGGATTCGAAACATGGCCTTTCGTCTAATAAGCTAACACACTACCTTCTAGACTACGGCGAGTTCGAAGATTGCTGCATTGGTCAGATTTATTTCGGACACGAAATGTTTAATCCCCAGGGTAGAATTAGTTGTGGTGTTACAAAGGCTTAAATGCTGGCCTAAGGGAACTAGACTTGCTTCCTTTAAGGGATGCCATATTACCTAAGTTATTTTACTCTTATTAGATCGCAGTACCATTGTAACGATAATGGTACTGGTTTTCCTTTCGTTCAACGACTTGCTCAGCAAATAGTTCACGAGTTCGAAGATTGCTGCATTGGTCAGATTTATTTCGGACACGAAATGTTTAATCCCCAGGGTAGAATTAGTTGTGGTGTTACAAAGGGCTTAAATGCTGGCCTAAGGGAACTAGACTTGCTTCCTTTAAGGGATGCCATATTACCTAAGTTATTTTACTCTTATTAGATCGCAGTACCATTGTAACGATAATGGTACTGGTTTTCCTTTCGTTCAACGACTTGCTCAGCAAATAGTTCACCTTTTGCGCCTCCAGAATTCAACCTCTAGCAGAGTTATTATTTTTAAAGGATCTACAGAACTACGGCATATACCCATACTATCGGGTAGGCCATCTATGGGTTTCAATTTGAACTATCGAATCTGGTTCTATTCTGACACAAAATTGGGCATATTGTCTCCATTTAACGCAATGAATCGATTAGGATTTATTGGAAATTTATTCTCAAAACAAAGACAAGTGATCGGAAATTACACGAAAACATCGTGCAAAATTTGATCGCAGAAAAATACCTACAGGGCCCAGTATACGCAAGTACGTGAAAATGGTTTCATAGTGTTGATGCGTTAAGAGGTGAGCGTGCTCGTACAGTGCATACACGCAAAAATATCAAAGCTATGGCTGGGAGTATGTTTGAGAATATATCAACATCAACTCATCATTAAATTTAATGTGCAACTCCTCCTATATGGTACATTTATTTTCATCAACTGATAATTTTCGTTTATCATTCTTCACTGTAAACTATCACTTGGTTTAGACCACATGGAGTGCAAACAACATAAGTTGCTAGCCAATAAAAAAAAGCTTTAATAAATCATTTCGTCAATAACGGTGAGGTGAGATTAAGAAAGTCAACAAAACGAATTTAAGATTTCTTGAAATAACGGGGAAAAGTTTTTATTGGATTTGGTTTCTTGATTTCTTTTTCTTTTGTTGACTTGAAAATCTTTTTATTGGCCGAACCCTACTGTAACATTTATTTTGAAAATTACTATATTAATGGACCATTTATCTAATAATTGTCAGTCCTAATAATAATTTGTGGTCATACGAATGTGTTCATCTACAAATGCCAACAAAAACAAAAAAAAAATAAGGCTAAAGACAGTTTAAATTGTATATCTGTACGGAGGTTAATATTACTTTAGTGCCCTACTAAGTGAAAAACTAGCTGAATTGCTAAAGACAGACAGACAGACAGCCAGACAGACAGACAGATACACTGCACATGTTGAACATTAAGAACATTTTTATGGGCATTTAGAGGACATTAAACTTTATTTAAGCAATTTAATAAAAATCCCACTTTAAAGCGTTACAGTTTGTTAAAGCCAACTGTGATTTGATTTGATTTTTAGCACGTGGCTTGGTATATTGTTGCTGTTGTATCATGGCAAATTAAATTTTATTTTTATTTTCACAATATCAGATATCTTTAACAAGGGAATTACAACAAATAATGGCAGAAAACTTGGAGAAAAAAAAAACGAAAGAAAGAAATTTAAAATCAATTTGTTATCGATAAACAATTAGGAATGCTTGAGTCTAGGCTAGCTCAATGGCATTAAATATTAAAAAGAATTATTTTGGGTTTTAACAAATTGATTTGAAATGTAAGCCTCATGGGAATGGGCATCAAGACGGTTGTTGCCACAATAAGTGAGCTCTCGGAGTCATCGTTGAGTGTCATTGACTGTGTCTTAGGTTTGGGAAAACGATTATGAAATTAAGAGCATAAACAACATGGTCTGGTCATACATCTCCATTCTGAATACGATTGAATGAATTTATGAATTTCACAACAAGATCTGTCTGCAAGTATTTCTAGGCCTACCTATCACTGTCCTAAGAGATTAGAATATCTTCAAAAAGATTAGATTGCGGAATCTGTCCTTCGGAACAATGTCATACAAAACCTTTTACTAACACTTGCTTTGAAGTGCGTAAAAAAAATCAATCATTTATCATGTACCTGTCACAAGATGCGAACTTAGACGGCTTTTGCATGTTCAAAGTCGTTTGTAAAGAACTTTATAGTCTTTATAGTGCTTCATGAAATTTGAAATTGTTTAGAATGACAACGAATTGATGTTTTCGAATTTTACATTGACTCTCGGTTAGTTCAAGCAGTGCTTCTTGCATATGGCCAAACGGCACGCTGGCACATAAGGGTCTTAATGTTTATAAACGAACCAGTTCTTCAATTTCGTTCATCACCTTACAAGTGGCTGAAAATTTTTCGACATTTACAAGCGATCTCAGTATAACTTACCAAATTTCTTAGCTTCTCATACCACCTATGTGTGTGTGTATTAATTTTATCCATAATTGATGGGAGCTACAGTTTTGCGTCGAATTTTTTAAGAAACTTTTATTTACTCTCAGAATTTTTTCCACATGACTGCTGAGAGGAAATCACCGAAAGGAATATTTTTTCCATAGCACGTTATGTTTATGATATTTAAGGCAGGGGTTGAACCACGAGCTCTCGCCGTATATAACCTAACACCCTACCTACTAGACTGTGGTCATGATCAAATATCGAAAGACCGCAAAATGATGAAATTAAAGGAACATGTTGACGTATTGGGCATGAATATTTTAGAATACAAGAGCTATGTTTAAGGTGGTAAGTTTGTTTGCATGATTATAATGCGCAGTTCTTTTGTAAAGCGTTTCATATTTAATAATCGTAGCAAACATATGCAATTGCTACCAAATGAATATATAATGTACACTGTTACTGAGATGTCCTTTACTTGAAACAAAAGCTATTGTCTTTAGCAGCCTAAAAGCAAAAGTGATATCGCTTGCCAAAAGCTATTAAGTATTGGGTTAGGTAAGGTTGAACTCGCCGTAGTCTAGAAGGTAGTTTGTTGACTTATTAGACAAAAGGCCAGGGTTCGAATCCCCGGTCAGAAATCAAAAACGAAATATGAAAAAATATTTCTTCGGCGGCTTCCTCTCAGCAGATTTCTGGCAAAAACTCTGAGAGTAAATAAAAAATTGCCATGAAAAGTTTCTCAAAAACCTGTCGTTCGGAGTCGGCTTTAAACTGTAGGTCCCGCCACTCTTGTATAAAATTAACACACACAACATAAGTGATGTGAAAAGCTAGGCCGTAATCCTGCCTGAAGGCTTGTAATGGCCGGTTATGTATGTAAGGTAAGGTTAGTAAGTTGCAATAAGACAGCGTTGCGATATCATATTTAATTCACTCCGAGGAATAAAACATTCGTAGAAATAACCAACCGCTGTCCAAAATAAATCTGGCTGTTTCAGCCAGATCTTCAGTCGATCAAAAATAACAGACAATAAGAGATTAAAACCTTTGTCTTTTAATTAAAAAAAACAGCACACTGACATATGTGGTGAAATACTCTGTTTTGGTCTTCTTCAAACACACAGCTCCTGCTGAAGATATTTGCCGGAATACCAAGTCTTTCGGCATGTCTACCAAAAGGATCATTATTGTGTTCTTATCTACATGGGTTCAGCAATATGCAAAATGAGATTAAGTTTCCCTGGGCAATATTCAAATTAATTAAGGCAATTAAAATGCCTATGCCCTATGCTTCAATACAATCCTTGAGAAAAAAAAATGGAAAAATGAAACTGTAGGTCCCGCCATTAATGAAATAAATTAACACACACAACTTGGATGGTGTGAGAAGCTAACTTGTAATTCTAACTAAAGGGTTGTAATAACTTATTAAGAAGAGAGACAACAAGAAGAAGAAATTCACCAAAGGCATTATTAATGTGTAATGTAACTCGAAATACAATTTCATTGGATATTTTCATTGAAACCAACTTATGGCACATCAAAGAAAACTTAATTAATAATAAAGAAAAGAAAAAATATTTTTCTACTATAAAACTCGTAGCCATGATAAATAATAAATCAAAATGAATATTCAATTAATTATTCAATGGAATTGCAGTAATATTTGGGAATGTTATTGAAAAATTTAATTAAAAAGCAGAATGGTTAAGAACTTCACATCAAAATTCACATGTAGTTGCTGCAGACAATGAAATTTTATTTTCTTGGAATTTAAACATATGTTTACACATTTGAAATTTCATTAAAATGATTGCTTACCTTGAGGAAATAATATTTAAGATTTCCAAATATTATCAAAAGTCTGTTGCTTTATATTTTTTTAAATTGATTTTCGCTGCTTTCAAAAACATAAGTTTCATTTCTTTCTTTCGATTCATTTGTATCAAACAAGTTTTTGCCGCTAAGCAGATGATTAGTCTACTATGGCAAATCTCAGAATGAGAGGGTTGCCAACTGTGAGTTGTTGTATTGAAAATAACTGCGTCAAAACTTTCCAATATAATTGAATAGCTTTTTGGATTCAGAATTTCATCAATGTCTCTAGTACGTAGTGTGTTGACTTAATAGATTAGAGCCCGTGGCTTCCAACCCATAGTTCGGGCATCACCAACAAAAGGAAATGAAAAAATATTTCTTCGGTGATTTCCTCTCTACAGATTTCTGGCAAAAATTTCTAACGTAAAATAAAATTTCCACTAAAAATTCCCCAAATCTATCATTAGCAGTTCACTTTCAACTGTAGGAACCGCTCTACTCACGGATAAAAATTAACACAATACAACTGGTGTAAGGTGAAAAGCTAGGTTGTAAACCCTGGCTAAAGGGTAGGCAATGAAGTTTTGTTTTGAAATTTTTGTTTTCTTTCAACTCTGACAATTAAGATGCAAGGCAGAATTGGATGTTGCAGCAGGGACTTCCAAACTTTTACGTTCATAACGGCTATCTAGCTGAAGCTAAATCTGTCAAATGAGTTGCAATTCATTCAGTCGATTTTGGCAAATTACTATAGCATTTAACAACACGTGCAAGTAATAAAATTGTTTTATCGTTTCATTGTTTTATCAACAAACTATCTTCAGCGCTAAGGCTCTTTTCTGTAAGGAATGGAATTTAGGATGCTACAAGTGTACATAAGATCCAAGAGTGTTAAATGTATTCCAAAAAGTCACAACATTGTACGCATTTTAATTTGGCAGCGTCATTGGTTTGTATTTCTTTGACAATAATCTTGGCCAGACCATTACTGTAAACAGTGAACGCTACATATAGGTCGACGATTACCAATTTCCTTTGGAATTGAAATTGAATGATCCGGATACCAATAACATGTGGTTTTAACTAAGTACGAAACAGAGTATGCCACAATTGAAGGCATGGTCACCTCCGATGAAGATGATATAAACTAACCACCAAAATCGTGAGATTTAACCCCTTTTAAATGTTTCTTGAGGGGGACTGCCTTGAGTTGCAGATATATGCGAATAAGCTACAAATCATTGTAATTCTCAAAAGCAAATCCAAATCTGCTTAATTTATACGCCTGTTTCATTACACTCGAACTACAATTGGACATGTCGGTTTTGCTCTACCCAAAAAAGCAACAGCGGAGCTTTTTGAACGATATTATGTTCCACACATAATGGCATCAATAGGTCCTTCAATCAAATTTCGATAATATATCGCATGCACTTTAGCTTATTTTACTTTAAAGACAGGAAGTACTTAATGAAGAAACTATTTCTTATGTATTTAAGGGTCTGGCATTAGTCTTTCATTACGGCTGCTTGTCCATTGCAGTGTATCCCAGGTTGGTCCTAATGGCAGCTTTACAGTGCTTGTTGAGTGATGAAATTTTTCCATGAAAATTTACCAATTGACTAGAGCATTCTGCCTGCAGTTAATAGGCTAATAAACGTCACATCGGCAATTGTTATCGTGCATGAATATCTGGGACTAGGCGGTGAAATTTCGGGTTATTGAAAGGCAAACATTTATTTGTGTCCCGGCGTATACGAATATTGTCTAAAATTACGTTACTGATAACTGGCCAGCGCCGATGTGGAGCTCACATAATTTTGGTTACGGCGATCGATTATCTTTGTCAAACTGGGTATCGTCTATTGTATATGCCACTGTGCAAAATGGCACAATTTCGTGGGCAGCTTAAGGGCACAAGCAGTATTGCTATGCTCTGCTGGACTAATCTGGATAAGAAGAAGACTAAATTTTACATTTCCTTGTAGACATCACAATGCAATGACAATTACTCTCTGTTATCCGTCGACAATGTGTTCATACACAAGTACATACATACATAAAGAATAGATAATTACAACGCTTCAATCAGGATTATGACCTAGCTTCACACAGCACTTATGCTGTGTTTGTTAATTTCGTATATGACTGGCGGAACCCACTGTATAAAGTCACCTCCAAATGACCGATTTTTTTAAGAAACTTTCTCATGACAATTTTATTTACTTTCAGAGTTTTTGTCGTAAATCTGTTGAGAAGAACTCGCCTTACTTTCGGAGACATCTGAACTGGGATTTGAACCGTGGTCTCATATCTAATGAGCCAGCACACTACTACTAAGCTACGGCTACTATAATGTATTCATAGTAGCACTTAATTACGTTCATATGGGAAAGACTTACTGTTAACGTATTAGGGATGAAGCTAACCACTTCATAAAGTATAGCAGTGCGATAGAGGATAGAATAAAGTATAAAGGACAATTATAATCTGCTGTAATTCTGATTAAATTTTCTCGACATGATAACGCTGAGGAATTTACGAATACCAACTGATGCCATCTAACATGCAACAACTATTACTGACAACAAATACGAGTTCAAACATATTCGCTTGATAATATAAAGAATATTCCTAATGAGCACGTGAATATTGTCAATTTTCTCTTGTATTACAGTTATGTGGTTACTCGAATACTCAAGTTTCTCATGTTAACGTTTAACGTTACTTTACAGAGACTCATCATTGAATCTGAATTTGAATCTGTTTTTAGCAGCTGCCCATGGTGTATAGTTTTATTTTACATGAACAAAACTGCTTCACATCAGTCAGTTTAAACAGAATATAAGTTTACAGCGTTGTTTTATTTTGTTGCTGTTCATGCAATTAATTAAAGCTTTTTTTCCTTATTGTGCGGAATACAGTATTTGGCTCATTATGTATGTAAATTTGCTAAGAATAAAACGATAATAAGAAGGGGTATCCAGATACGGATGAGTTATGAAGGATTGTATTTCAATTTTGTTATCATTCGCTGGAAATGTTTTAGAAATTCTAACAAACATAAGCATTCTGACATGAATGGTTTGTATGGTTTGTTGTTCAAAATTAAATTGGTTTTAAACAATTGAGACATTTTTATTTCAATTATACTTGAAAAAAAAAATTTATTTTTAATTTATTCCTGGAAAATACCAATTATTTATTAAAAAACACATTAGCATCACAAATAAAATTTCATAAAATGCGCATAAATTTCACTACATTAACAGGGCGGGTATATTAAGTTCAACTTTCAATTGGCATTATAGCTCGCGCCTACAGTTTCCTTTGGTAAAGAATTTTCTAAAAGTCTGCCAACACTTATAAGAAGATGTATGGAGGATATTAAATTCCAAAATTATCTTGAAACCGGATAATGACTCCTGGACGATCTCGGATGAAGAGATTTTTTTTTTGCTGTTGTACTCCAATAGGGCATTATGGGTCCTTCTGATATGGTGAGTTATTGCCTGCAAGTATTACATTTTCAACTCAACGATCGTAAATGGGGTTCAACTTTCCCTATCCAGAAGTGTTAAATATCTGGGTGGCATTCTTGATCTCAATTTCTCAAGGAAAAATAACGACATGGTCTAAGAAAACGCCAAAGCACCGAAGACAAGATCAGTGGTCTCAGATCAAACACTGCATACTGGCTTTATCGGACTGTGATGGTGCCAATCATGCTTTATGGTATACATGTGTAGTGGACGATGTGCAAATCCCACTGCCGACTAATAGACAGAGTACGTATTGAGTTAGCTGTCCCTGAATGCCAGTGCGCTCTGTTGCACTCAAACCAAAACATTATTTATTTGGTCATTACATCTCTTTAGTCGGGATTTTTACACATGAGTGTCAGAACCGGTAGATTTAAAGTTGATTCCAAAGCACAGATTTTTGAAAATCTTTTCATGGCAATTTTTATTTATTCGCAGAGTTTTTGCAGTAATCTGCTGAGAGGAAGTCATATTTTTTTTTTCATATTTTCGTTTTAATCACTGACCAGGTTTTGAACGAGGCCTTGCGTATAATAAGCCAGCACACTACTCACTAGACTACGTAGACTTAACTATCGAAGAATAATTATAAAATAGAAGAGAAGAGAGAGAGAGAGAGAGAGAGAGAGAGAATAAAAGATCAATTGGCTCCTTTCTGATCTTCTACTAATGCAGAGGACTTAATTGGCGGCAGTAGGACTCAATGCGTTGTCAAATCTTAGCCTAAGCTGGACTATGGACATGCTGCTATCTGGGAAAACATAGGCAGATGATGTAATCGACTCTATCTTTCTGGATAAAACATTCGATTTTAATCTTCCAACTCTTCTGGTGTGAAAATATGGAGTTTCCCTTTGAAGTTTACACTGATAGCTCTGAGATGAGTGGGCAGTGGTATATCTATTAACTTTCTTATAGGCTGCGGAATCACTGCAATATTTTCCAGGCAGAGATTATAACAATATCAAAAGCGGCGCAATGCTTGCTGGGTGGCATAATTTTCCTTGAAAATCTGTTGAGTTTCTCAGAGAGCTACGTAATGTCCCAAATGTCTATGAAAATCGAAGATTTCTCATGAAAATTTCGGATCGTTGAAAGCTAATTCCTATATGGGTTACAGGATATCGTTAAAAATTGTATGGAGTTCGTAATTGGTTTTCCAATACAGGGCGTAGGTATTCTAATTGCTTCAGTTATTAATTTTGACATTAATCGGAAAGAATTTCTCAGAGAATTTCAAATTTCATTCAAAGTTAACTTTTATATTGGAATACTGGTCTAGAAACATAGCGATATCGTTGGAAATTGGTAGCTAAAGGGTAAGTGCAATATTGCTACACTCTGCTGGACACGTATAGATAAGAAAACGACACGTATAGAGAAAGAAGATAAGAAGCGGCTTACTTCTGTCTTTAAATTACATGCACAATAGCAAATCTAACAGGCCACTGTTGCGTATTTGGTATTCCAGTAAATGACGTCTGCAGAAGCTGTAGGTTTGATTAAGAGGAACATATTATCAATCACCTCTTATGTTAGTGCCCTATTCTGGTAATAAAGAGACGAAGGTTTCACTTTCTCTCCAATCGATCTCTAATCAATCGAGATCTCTAATATAAAGAATGCTGGAATAGCAGGGCTGGTTTTCTCTTGGTTTTGATGGAGAGAAACAAGCATTGTTTTTACCTTAAAACCTTGGGATATCAAACTTTCCTGCGTATGCCTCATAATTTTTAAAACAACGGTCCTTTTGAAGATTTTGTAAGAATCAATTTAAAAAAAAAAGTATTGTCTTGTAGCATATCATAGAGTCGACTTGATTGAATTGGTTTTTTTTTGTTTTTTTTTTTGTTAATTCATAATGTAGTAATGTCGTTTACTAATGGAAAATTAAAATAAAAATCAATACGTATTATTATTATCTTATAATAAATCTATTAAAAATTCGTTATAAGAATTCAGATTTCCTTTTATTTTCTATTTTTCTTGTGAACACACACTTTTACTCTCCATTCAATAGGCAGGCCATTTCAATGCAAATATATTTTTAGGTTTCATGAAGTGGCCTTGAAATGTATTTCCCATTATAAATATGAAAAAATGAAATAAATAAAATAAAATAACAGAGATAAAACTATGCATGAAAATGCTATCTATATAAGCCCGTTTTGTTAACTTTTTAATGATTATTCATTTTACTTTGTGAGAATGTTGTGGCTATTAAAACGAGTGAATCTAAATTTATAAGATCTTTAAGAAGTACTAACAGCTGCAAGGATTTTTCTGTAAAAATCGTAACGTTTCTAAATTTATAATAAATCCTACGATTAACAAACATTCAGTCTGCATTATGCTTAGCTTCTCACATCACTTCTGTGTGTTAATTTGAAACTTGAGTGTTGGAACCATCCGAACGACAGTTTCATGAGAAACTTTTCATTGAAATTTTTATTTATTCTTAGAGTTTTTGCCAGCAATTTGCTGAGAGATAAAGTCATCGAGGAAATATTTTTTCATATTACATTTCGTTCGAGATGTCGGACTTGTGGTTTGAACCGAGCGTTTGAACTATGGCGAGCTTACGATTAACAGAATTCACACAATTCAGCAGAATAATAATATCACTTCGTTTCATTCGTATATTTAAACCAGCAGAGGCTAACAGTATTGCTCATGCTCTCATGCGGCCAACGAAACTTTAGCCTTCATGAACAATCACGCATGTAAAAGACAATCGGAACATCCATAGTCTGTAACCTATTAAATATTTTGAGCACCATACCGGCGTTAAGCAGTTATCAGTGACACAATTTCGGACAATGTTCGTATAGCCCGGTACACTTGGAAATATTATCTTTCAATATTCCGGCAATTTGCCGAGAAATTCCAGACAATCATGCATAACAACGGACGTCGATGTGATGTTTCAAAAGAACTTAATTGCAGCATTAATGGGCCAATGGATAAGGGACCTACACATACGTACATAATTGTTCATTACAAGCATTCAGTCAAGATTGCGACCTAGATTCTCACACCACTTATGTTGTGTGCATTAATCTTGTTAATTAGTGGCAGAATCCATAGTTTTAAGTCGACTCCGAACGAGAGTTTCATGAGAAACATTTCGTGGCAATTTTTATTTATTTTCAGAGTTTTTGTCAAAAATTTGTTGAAAGGAATTTCCCGAAGAAATATTGTTTCGTATTTCGTTTAGAATTTAACTGATACACGTTTTGACTTAAGAAATCCTCATAGGAAAAAGTCGAATAAAATCCAATCGCACGATACTGGTGACAAGTTTACGCTCCACGTGGGGTGACCATGCTCTCAAATTGCTAATGCAGAATATTCGATTTGGCTGGGTGACACGTAGCATCGTCCTCTTGAAACCACATGTCGTTGATACAAGAAAGTTAGTAATTATCAATCTCACTCCTGCTTACCGTTGACAGCTCAAAATCCCTACCAAACACTGGTTATTTTAGGATGCTATTGAATCTAATGCCGTACCCAATAATTTAGAAATGGATTTCATCACTGAAAATGATTTCTCGATGAAAATTACAGTCACTTGGCGAATGTTTCAAAAGCTATTCAACGAACATGTTTATTTGGCAGAACAGTGCTGTTACAGTGGAATCAACTCGTCATTGTCCTTAAGGATTAAACATTGCCAGTTTCAATTGGTTCAAGGAAATTGATGCCGGCATAGTCAACTAGAAAATGCATGATGATGTAAATAAAGTGTGGTGGAATTTTACTGATTGTTGATTTGCTACTCCTGTTTTCCTTGTAGGTTGTCTGCCTTCAATTTAAAAAGTTACTACAGAATTACAACTGCCAGAGATATTACCCTGCTTAATGCAAAAAAAAGATTGCTGCCAAGTTCAGTAACAGAGGGAGGAAACCAACAACAGCCTTCATTTCGGCTTAATAGTACAATCACTGTCAACGGCAAATGTCATATTTAGAAATTGGCAATAGTTAAGACGTTAGCAGTCTTTAAACCTTAAAAGAGTCTTTTCCTCGTCAGCAAAAAGTTTGCATATGAAAAATTGAAAATGTTTTAAAATTTTTAAATATTTGTTAACTTTGACTGGTTTCTAAATACTTTAATATTGTTCTTGATTGTATCAGTAATTCAATTAAAACTTTATAAACTTTAATTATTGGCTACTAATCGAATTTATTTAAATTACTTCCAATTTGTTGCAGTCATTATGACTTTTATTAAGTTGTCTGTAGACGTTAAACAGCAAATAATTAAATTTATTTAACCTGTTTAGACATGGCTTTTAGGGTAATCGGAAAGCATTTAATTAAATTGATTTAAAAAACCAAATTCAAATAACTGTTTAAATTTGTTAATTAAATTTCAAGCGTAAACGATGTATTTAGTGAGCAGGAAAGTATTCGCGTTTTTTTTTTTTTTTTTTTGTAAATACAAAAATATTTTATTTAGACCCATTAGAAATAAAAACAATTAGGTGGTTGGCAAAAATGGAAAGGCATAATTTTAAAAAATTTTTCATCTTAATTATTCTATTTGAATAGCACATGGCTTCCACAGAGTAATATTTCATGGCCACACAGGATTTTATTGGTACGGGTGGGGTCAACTTTCGGTTTGAATTTTTAACCATTGTTTATTTTCGAATTGACAATGACTTAATTGCCATTCAATTCCGTTACAAAATTCAGTATATTATCTGCACTGAACCATAATGAATTGTTTTATGCCTGAGCAACGTTCGGTCACATAGAAAGACCAACAGAGTGTGCCGGAGAATTAATCAACATCAAATCAAACTCGTCGGTCGTTTTCAAGAATTCGACATTTCACGCACCCAGTTTACGTTCGTATTTGTGAAAAATGTCTCGATAATCACGCTTACAAAAGGTTCAATTGATTCAAGAGTTGAACTGCATGACCATTTGCTTCGTTTACGTTTCGCTAGCTTGGTCAACATCAAACTGCATGATTGAGTCGATTTTGCCAAAAAAAAAATCATCTTTCGGATATGCAGCTATATTTTCATCTTCATAAGCAAAATTGCCGTATTGTGGACGGAGGAAACCCAGACGTGATCTTACGCAGAAGTCCAATGCACCCATTATGATGCTGTTATGGTACGGCCTTTGCCATATTTTCTTTGAAAATAAGGATGGGCTTAACCATTACGTTCAATGAAGACAACTATCGAAACATTTATACCCCCGGATGTTTTTTGTACCCATCTCATGGTATTTGAACGTAATGGTTAAGCCATCCTTATTTTCAAAGAAATATGGGCAAGCCTACCAAACAGCCACTCCATAATGGTGCATTGATTCTGTAAGATACACTCTGGGTTTTCTCGTCACAAATACGGCAAATTTGCTATGAAGATGAAAAATAAGCTGCCATCCGAAAAGAGATTTTTTTTTGGGCAAAAATCGACACTTCATCATGCAGTTTGATGTGACCAGGCTAGCGAAACGTAAGACGAAGCAATATGGTCATGGCAGTTCAACTCTTGAATTCAATTGAACTTTTTTGTAAGCGTGATATCAGACATTTTTCACAAAATACGACCGTAAAACTTGGTGCGTGAATGTGAATTCTGAAACGACGACGAGTGAGTTGATGTTGAATTAATTCTCCGGCACACTCTGTGGTCTTTCTATAGTGACCGAACGTATGCTCAGGCATAAACACATTCATAGGTTCAGTGCGATAATATACTTGAAATTTTGTAACGGAAATTGAATGGCATAAGTTTGTCAATTCGAAATAAACAATGGTTAAAATTCAAACGAAAGATTGACCCACCCGATTACAATAAAAATCTGATGTGCCAGAATATACTCTGTGGAAAGCATGTGCTATTCAAATAGAATATAAGATAAAATTTTTAAAATTATGCCTTCCATTTGCAGACCCCCTAATATTGTTTTTAATTTTCTAATGTCTAAATAAAATAATTTTGTATTAACAAAAAAAAAAAAAAAAAAAACGCGATTACTTTCTCTCACTTAAATACATCGTTTACGGCTGAAATTTATTTAGGCACAAATTAAATCAGTTATTTGATTTGTTTTTAAAATCAATTAATTAAATCTTTGATTACCCTAAAGCCATTGTCTAAACGAGTTAAATAATTTAATTTATTTTGCTGTTAACGGTCTACAGACAACTAATTAAAAGTCATAAATGACTAGCAACAAATTGGAAGTAATTTTAAAATAAATTGATTTAGTAGCCAATAATTAAAGTTTATAAATTTAATTGAATTATCTGATACAATCAAGACAATATTAAGTATAGAACCAAGTTCAAAGTTAACAAATATATTTAAAATTTTAAAACATTTTCAATTTTTTTCATATTGGCAACTTTTTTGCGACGGGAAAAGACTCTTTTAGTGTTTACAATACTGCTAACGTCTTACTATTGCCAATTCTAATATTACATTTGCCGGTTGACAGTGATGTACTATTAAAGCCGAAATGAAGGCTGTTGTTGGTCTTTCCTCCTCTCGTTATGACTGGCAGCATCTTTTTTATGGCATTAGTCAGGGTAATATCTCTGCAGTTGTAATTCTCTGTAGATAACTTTTGTAAATTGAGGCAGAACAACCTAAAGAAAACAGGAGTAGCAATCAACAATCAGTAAAATTCCACCAAACTTTATTACATATCATGCAGTTCTAGTGACGTATGCCGGCATCAATTCTTAAACCAAATTAGAACTGCAATGTTTAAATCCTTAAGGACAATGACGGGTTGATTCACTGTAACAGCACGTTAAGCGTCTGACGGCATCAACAAAAACCAGTATGACGAACTTTATAATAATTGGTATGCCGAACACTGTGTGTTCTCCTTGCCCAACACATTTTACATGACATTTTGCACAGTTTCCGATCAGATTCCTTTGTTTTTAGAAATTAAACTTCCTATAAATCCAACTGTTGCTTAAGCTAAATGTTTCGTTATGGCCAGTGGGATAATATAGTGATATATTGTACTGAATAAATGACGATATGCAATTGTTGGTTCGAAATAATCGTGATATCAAGTTTAAACCGATAGATAGCTCAACCGATATATGCAGTATATTGCAGAACGATCCGGACTAGAAGCCTATCAATTAAAATCATTCAAGTAAAGTTACAGTTAATTATGGAAATGTTGAAAAATTAAAAAAATTCATGAAGATATCTTGCATTTGCAACAACAGGTGTTTAATTCCGCTCTGATCGAGTATAATTTTAAAAGAGTATTAATATGAATTGAAGAGGTTTAAATACACGGCGAAAACAGCCAGAACAAATTTCTCGTGTTAACGTTAGAAAACATAAGAATTTTGGTAAAGAGAGTCATTTTGAGTTTAACAGTTATAATCTCTTGGTATGTTAAATATTATGTTACAACGTTTGTTGGTTTGCTGTGATATGAATTGTCTTTAAATAATGAAAACCCAAAGCTGTTGGTATCCTTTTGCTATACTTCCTTGTGCCAGCAAACATATGCCAATACAAGCTACAACTTATTAACGAATGCTAGAGGTGTAAGAATTTTTTTAAATGCCAATTAAAACACAAAAAAAAAGAAATTAAAAAATTAATAAGCGTTGATTCAAATAAAAAAATAAAAGACATATTAAGAAAAAAGAAAAGAATTAAAAACTCTTTTAAATTGATTAATTTACTTTCTGCTTAATTAGTTACTCATCAAAATAATAAAGCAATCGTCTATCTCTGTGCGCTGGATTGTGTTACAGCGAAAACGTATGCAATTTGTGGAAAAATTATTTTCATATGAATGCCTGTAATTAATTTTGCTTTAATTGCCTGTGAATCGTATGTATTTTATTTAAAGTAAATATAATTGCTACCATTTAAGTTGTTGTTGCATTTGTTGCCCTTGTGCTCTCGGTTTTCTGCTGCCTACTAATATCCTTTCATGAAATTCAAATTAATTAATGAAAGGCTTACATTTCTTTTATTGCCTTTTTCCTATTCAATGTGTGCAATGTTTTCATTTATTTTTTCTCATTTTTAAGTAATAATTGTCTCTATCAAGTTGTTGTTGTTTTTGTATTTACAATTTCAAAGTTTTTTAGTTTTTTTTAAACTATCAGAAAAATGTAGCTTCTGGTAGATACTTTAAAGCTTTATTTTGATTTGTTTTATCTTTGTTTTGAAATGAAATGCTTATGAATTAAATAAAATTAAGAAAACCTTGAATACAGACACATTGTACCAGATATACCGGTATGAAGTGAGCTTTTATTTCCTAACTTTTAAAGGGAAAGTTAAAAAAACATTTGTTCAATGTTTTTTTCATTGCTGGCTACACATTTTTTCCTCTTTCAAGCAATTCATGCCAATAAAATTAGACTTTCTTGCAGGAATCGAACTGGCTTCCCAGCCATTATCTATCCCATCGATGAAAACTGATTGTAGTAGAAAAGAGCCAAGTGATGGAGTATCAGCACCCAGCCTATTGCATTATGGTCGTTTTTCGATCAATTGATCATTATTTTATTATTCATTATAATTAAACGTCACCGTGAACTAGTAGGTAGTGTGTTGGCTTATTGGACATGAGGCCTTGGTTCACAGACATCTAAATGAAAATATGAAAAAATAGTTCTTCGGCGACGTCCTCTCCGCAGATTTCTAGCAAAAACTCTGAGAGTAATTAAATTGCCATGAAAAGTTTCTCAAAAAAATAATTGTTCGGAATTGACTTTAAACTGTAGGTTCCGTCACTCATGTATTAAAATTAACGCACACAACATAAGTGGTGTAAGAAACTAGGTTGTAATCTTGACTAAAGGGTTGTAATTGACAGTTTTAAATGGTTACACCAGCTTCTGTCTTCTGGTCCCAGTAGATAATCATTCTTCATTTCTAACATCAAAATCGGTATCTCTAAACCGTCGAAACCATCTTCTGTTTGTTGTTGATGGGAGAGCATGATCCACATACGACAAGCATTAGATCCGACTCTTCAGCTCTTTTTTTCAAATGTTATTGTCCAATTAAAAATGAAGACAAATCTCCGTCAAATATCCGTCACGGCTCTCTTTACATAACTTTTTCACAGAAGTGTGCGCTGTACACCACTGAAACTACAATTCATCCAGTTTACGACAACCAGTTGAAGACACCAAAAACCTCATTATTATGTTCCTGCAATGAAAGGCATTGACAATCCTGGCAATCTTGGCTTTATCTCGAAAAAGTTAAGGCATCTGTCTGATAGTAGCTTGTTGTGAGTCTCATGGATTGTAAGACAAAGTTCTAAGGTTCAAATTCTACAATTTTTCAATGCCATGCAGATGGATCTGCGCTTCCGGAGGAAGATAAAATTTTCTAAAAATTTGCATACCCTTGGAACGAATTGAATTTTGTGCTTATGAAGATTGAGGTCTTTTGTAAATAATTCAGTTGACGGAGATTTGTCTTCATTTTTAATTGGACAATAACATTTGAAAAAAAAGCTGAAGAGTCGGATCTAATGCTTGTCGTATGTGATCATGCTCTCCCATCAACAACAAACAGAAGATGGTTTCGACGGTTTAGAGATACCGATTTTGATGTTAGAAATGAAGAATGATTATCTACTGGGACCAAAGACAGAAGCTGGTGTAACCATTAAAACTGTCATTACAACCCTTTAGTCAAGATTACAACCTAGTTCTTACACCACTTATGTTGTGTGCGTTAATTTTAATACATGAGTGACGGAACCTACAGTTTAAAGTCAATTCCGAACAATTATTTTTTTGAGAAACTTTTCATGGCAATTTAATTACTCTCAGAGTTTTTGCTAGAAATCTGCGGAGAGGACGTCGCCGAAGAACTATTTTTTCATATTTTCATTTAGATGTCGTACTCAAGGCCCTCATGTCCAATAAGCCAACACACTACCTACTAGTTCACGGTGACGTTTAATTATAATGAATAATAAAATAATGATCAATTGATCGAAAAACGACCATAAATGCAATAGGCTGGGTGCTGATACTCACATCACTTGGCTCTTTTCTACTACAATCAGTTTTCATCGATGGGATAGATAATGGCTGGGAAGCAGTTCGATTCCTGCAAGAAAGTCTAATTTTATTGGCATGAATTGCTGAAAGAGAAAAAAATGTGTAGCCAGCAATGAACAAAACATTGAACAAAATGTTTTTTAACTTTCCCTTTAAAAGTTAGGAAATAAAAGCTCACTTCATACCGGTATATCTGGTACAATGTGTCTGTATTCAAGGTTTTCTTAATTTTATTTAATTCATAAGCATTTCATTTCAAAACAAAGATAAAACAAATCAAAATAAAGCTTTAAAGTATCTACCAGAAGCTAGTTTGTTGCAATTGTTGCCCTTGTTGCTCTCGGTTTTCTGCTGCCTACTAATATCCTTTCATGAAATTCAAATTAATAATGAAAGCTTACATTTCTTTAGTTGCCTTTTTCCTATTCAATGTGGTGCAATGTTTTCATTTATTTTTTCTCATTTTTAAGTAATAATTGTCTCTATCAAGTGTTGTTGTTTTTGTATTTACAATTTCAAAGTTTTTTAGTTTTTTTTAAACTATCAGGGAAAAATGTTACTTTAAATAAAATACATACGATTCACAGGCAATTAAAGCAAAATTAATTACAGGCATTCATATGAAAATAATTTTTCCACAAATTGCATACGTTTCGCTGTAACACAATCCAGCGCACAGAGATAGACGATTGCTTTATTATTTTGATGAGTAACTAATTAAGCAGAAAGTAAAATTAATCAATTTAAAGAGTTTTTAATTCTTTTCTTTTTTCTTAATATGTCTTTTATTTTTTTATTTGAATTCAACGCTTGATTAATTTTTTAATTTCTTTTTTTTTGTGTTTTAATTGGCATTTAAAAAAATTCTTACACCCTCAGCATTCGTATAAATAAGTTGTAGCTTGTATTGGCATATGTTTGCTGGCACAAGGAAGTATAGCAAAAGGATACCAACAGCTTTGGGTTTTCATTATTTAAAGACAATTCATATCACAGCAAACCAACAAACGTTGTAACATAATATTTAACATACCAAGAGATTATAACTGTTAAACTCAAAATGACTCTCTTTAAAATTCTATGTTTTCTAACGTTAACACAGAACTTGTTCATGGCTTTTTCGCCGTGTATTTAATACTCTCTTCAATTCTATACTTAATACTCTTTTTAAAATTATATCGTCAGAGCGGATTAAACACCTGTTGTTGGCCAAATGCAAGATATCTCATGAATTTTTAATTTTTTCAACATTTTCCATAATTAATGTAACTTTACTTGAATGATTTTTAATTGATTAGGCTTCTAGCCCGGATCGTTCTGCCAATATCTGCATATATCGGTTGAGCTATCTATCGGTTTAAACTTGAATCAGCGATTATTTCGAATCCAACAATGCATATGTCATTCTATTCAG
>QOCX01000593.1:0-32803 GCA_005959815.1 Sarcophaga bullata | reverse complement strand
AAATTGCCGTATTTGTGGACGAGAAAACCCAGACGTGATCTTACAGAAGTCAATGCACCCATTATGAGTGGCTGTTTGGTACGGCTTTGCCCATATTTCTTTGAAAATAAGGATGGCTTAACCATTACGTTCAATGAAGACAACTATCGAAACATTATACCCCCGATGTTTTTTGTACCCATTCCTCATGGTATTGACTTTAATGATGTTTGGTTTCAACAGAATAGTGCAACTTACCACAATCAATTTGTTGCATCAAACTTTTGATGGCCGTTTGATTAGCAGAAATGGTGATGGCGATAAGCCGCCAAGAAACTGCAATTTGACACATTAAATTCAATATATTATTTACATACGTACATAGATACATAAATGGTAATTACAAATGAGTGAAAACTTCAAATTTCTTCCCACTGTAGTTGCCTAGAAACAGTTTTGATTCATTCAACCCCTCTCGAACGTCAAGTGTCCGCTTCTCTTTATTTTCCCTTTCACAAATTATGTGTTCCCATTTGAAGCTATGTTCCCACATAGCTGGTTGATTAAAAGTTAGCCCTATTTCCAGTGTTTATGTGGCTCATATCCTATAGGCATTAACATGCTATCGGTTTTTCCAACAAGGACTTTCGACTTTTGAGAGTTGATAATGATCAAATTGTCATTTATTCTGTGTGTTTTGCCAGATTACTATGGATGACCTTAGAAAACGACATGTGTTCGCGGCAAAAAATCAGCTTCAACGATTATTCTTATTTCTGGAAGATTGAGTACGCCAAAAAGCAATTAATATACATACATTGCGCACAGCCAAATTGTCGAATTTTTTAGTATGATCAAATCCTTAATTCACAGTCATCGTGATGGGTGAGAGAATCTGCCAAAATTTTTGAACGAGATGAGGGAATACAATGGTGTCTCTCACATCGACACGAATATTTGGCCAAAACAAATGATTTCTGTATAAGCTTGACCCAGATTTACAACAATTAATCAAAAATAGATAATCTTGAGATCGCCGTATTCTAGAGGTAGTGTGTAGTTTGTGTTGGCCTACTAGACGTGAGGCAACGGTTCAAGGCCCAGGTCAGGCAACTCCAACAAGAAATTTGAAAAAAAATTATTTCTTTGGCGGTGACTTCCTCTCAGCAGATTTTTGGCAAAAATTCTGAGAATAAAATAAATTGCCAGAAGAAAGTTTCTTAAAAATTTATCATTCGGCGTTGACTTTAAAATGTAGGCCCGCCACTCATGTAGAAAATTAACACACACACAACGTAAGTGGTAAGTGAGCTGTAATAACTATCTATGTATGAACGTATGAATGTATGTATTTTTATTATTTTTTTCATTATATAAACGATAATATCTTTCGGTGGTGGTTTCACGCTGCCATACATTGTAACACTGTTGATTGAAAACAATACAAAATATTTTTGAATCTTAAATAATTTTTACCATCAACACACACACAGCACAAAAAAGCCAGGTGAAAATAAAATAATTTTATACAATCAATCACTTTAAAAAAAACACAAAAATGGATTTTTTTTTTTCGTAGAACATTTCATTCAACAAAAAAATTTTAAAAAAATTCTTTTATTTTTTATCAACGATTCAATTATTTGTGAAAGTGATACCATTTCTCTCTTACCGCGAAAAAAAAGAATGCAATTCAAGTTGCAGTAAAAAAAATATTTTTTTACAAACAGCTGTTCAAGAGCATATACAGATTTTGTTTTTTTTTTTGGTGTGTGATTTTTATTTCAAGCAAAAAAAAATCAAATTTTTTTTACTTTTTTGTTTTTCTTCGAATATTTAAAATAAATACGCGTTAAAAAAGTTATAAAAATACAGTGGGATTTTTACAATAAAAGGATGAACCAACTTACAAAATGTTTTTTAATAGACTCGCTTGCAATGTACCAGTAAATATAAAATATTTTTGTTGTAAAAAAAAATTGTAAATGAATGGCACCAGCTGTGATGTTTCCCTTAAAAAAAAAACTTTTTTGTGCCTTTTTAAGGGTAAAAAAAAATGTATGAATGAGTGGAAAATTAAATTGTCCAAAGAAGACTTAAAAAAAATTGTTAAAAAACTTTTTTTTATTAACATGAAATGATATCCTTCATTTAATACAGGATATTTAAATTTAAACAAAAACTGGTAGAAATTGAAAATTTACAGATTAAAACTTGGAGTAGTTTATCCAATAATCAGTATGTTTGGTTAGGTTAATAGGTAGCTTGTCATTCACAGGCACTCAATGTGAGTTAGGTCTGTTAGTGGTGATTTTGAATCGACCACTACCAGCACGATTGCCTTTATGCCCTAATCTTCAAACGTTCTGCCAACAAAAAATGGATGACGTTTGTTCTGTAGTGCAGGGCAACCGCATAAAAATTGTTGAAATTTTTCCGTTTCTTCTACATCTCAGAAGCTTTTGCAATAATCGTTGTGAGGCAGACCTAGCCTGTCAGCGTAACCGTTCTCTTGTCGAACTTCAGTAATTCCCTGGTTCTCCCAGTGTCCACTACTGCACATAGCGATTTTAAAAATCAGCAATTCCATGCTGCTTTTTCCCATTTGAAAAAGTAGTCCTGCAGTGACGCATATATCCCCTCCATCATCTCAGATTCCTTCCGTGCCAGTTCGTCTGTCTTTTCGTTTCTCTTTAAAAAAATAAATAAATTTCGATCGTATGATTTCGTTAAGGTTAGCTAGTGAATTCTGTTTGAAAGACAAAGTACCACATAGGCCAGTACTTAAACCAAATGTACACCATAATATAATAGCCAGTCCGGGGATGAAGCATTGCCTAAGAAATACTTTTTTTTATATTTTGTTTCGTTTGAAATGTCTAACCTGGGGTTTGAACTGTGGCCTTACCTCTAATAATCTAAAAAACTACACATTATACTACGACAACTTCTTAAGATCTGCTGTCTGCATTCGGGGGATTCCAACACAGCCTTGTAATATTGGACACAACGAAAACGAAGGAATGAAACCTAGCCTAATTGGAAAAATTTTATCACCTGGTTGCTGTATCGGTTTTGACCAGTTCTTCAGTGTTAACTTTAAATGATCGAACATTTTTCTGAGAGCTCTTCGGAACGGATGCCCAAGTAATGTTAAGTAATTTTAAGCAGAAAAATCACACTCACACCTCGAGTAAGCAGCAAGATATTCAACGATTATCTGGAGGCAGTCATCGGAAGTAAGCTTCAATACTTCCTAGTGGTCTTCTAACAGAAAGATTGAACAATTTTCGCCCTTTTCACTTTCTCTATATAGGCCGTCAGACAACTGCAGCGTTTTCCAGGCAGAGATCGCGGCAATTAGAAAAGCGACATAGCGCTTGTTGCGGCGGAGTTTCCCAGAAAATCAATTGATTTACTCCGACAGACAGACTGCGATTAAGTACCTAACAAATATAGTTCAACGTACTTCTTAGTCTATGAATGCTGAGCATTTCTAATGGAAATTTCGGCATTCATTCAAAGCTAACTGTTATATGAATTCCAGGATACCGTTAGAAATTGCATCGCTGATGATCTGGTTAGAGTCAGCATGGAGGTCGTAATAGGTATAACAATACAGGGTGTAGGTATTTCAATTGCCCCAATTAATTTGGACATTAACCATACTTCTTACAGGGATGTTCAATCTCGTTGGTAGCAGGCGCATATGTGCAATATTTCTAGACAATACTGGATACGTATGGCTCAGACAAGGACAGGCTCACTTTAAGTCGCATGGTCATATCTTGTACAGTAGAGATTCTTGCAAGTCACTGTCCTTTTGGAGGCATGTCGAAAGATTTGATATTTCGACAAAAGACTTCTACAGGAGTTGTGGGTCTGAGATGGAGAAAGAGAATGCCTTTCACTGCATGTGTCCGTGCCTTGATCTTATCATAAGGAGACGGAGGTTTATGTAAAGATTGCTGCAATAACAAGATTTATTTTGGACTGGGATAAGTTTTCAGTAGGGAAAATTTAATCTCCGGGTAGAATATATTGTTGCCGAAATGCTGGCTTAAGACGGGCCTATTTCCTTAAGAGCGGGCCGCCACCTTATCTAAAATAAATAATTTAGATGTCTAGATATATATTTAACGTGCTCAATGATATGTTAGGAGGAATTGCTTATTGCATTGATACCGTTTTCCTAAATATTATTGATCCAACTATGATTTGACTATTAATGAAGATATCCCTTGCCCCGATAATACATTTCCTAATCACATAGCAGATAGCATAGTTATTTTCTGGTTCTTGAATATAGAAATATAAAGGAGGCCTATCTATCTCTCTTTATAGAGCCATGTACGGCTACTAGTACCCAGGATAATCTGGGCCAAGTATGGAATCGGAGCAATTAATTAATTAAGATATACATTCATGCATACACACATAACTGCTGATTACAATCCTTCAGTCAGGATTACAATCTAGCCTCTCACATCACTTATATTATGCGTCTTAATTCCAGACATGAGTGGCGGGAGCTACAGTTTAAAGTCGACTCCGAATGACAGATATTTGAAAAACTTTTGCATGAAAATTTTTATTTACTTTCACAAATTTTGCCAGTAAAGTGCTAAGAGGCTTTAACTGAAAAAATATTTTTTCGGTTTGTTGGAGATATCTGACCTGGGATTCTAATATTTCAAAAAAAACTGAAAAAACTAGCTACTAGACTACGGTCACTAAAATTTGTTAGACTTTCTGTAGAATAATACCAAGTTAAACGAGTATTCGTCCAAGGTCCCAATAATACCCTAGTAATACAGCTTGTACATACAAAATCCTACGTATACATAATTGGCCATTACAACCCTTTAGTCAGGATTACGGCCTAGCTTTTCACATCACTCATGTTGGAAGTATTAATTTTATACATGAGTGGAGGGACTTTAAAGTTTAAAGTCGACTACGAATGATAAATTGTTTTTCTTTTTGGGAAACTTTTCATGGCTATTGGTTATTTTATTTACGCTCATAGTTTTTGCCCGAAATCTGCTGAGAGGAAGAAATTATCCTTTTACATTTCGGTTTGAGGTCTGACCTGGGGCTTGATCCATGTCTAATGTTATGTCTAATAAGCCAACACACTACATACTACACCAAGGCGGCTTCATACGATTTGTGGCTCTGGTTAATTCATTCCTTCGTAATCTGAACGCGATGGTTTATATCGCTGCCGATCTTTGAATATTTTTTCAATAAATTAATCATTTCATATCATAAAGGCATCAAAGTAGAAAATGAGAATTTTCATTTTCATTGTAAAGTTTAATGTCTACGAGCATAAATAAAAGATTTGACCCTTTTTGCTTAACCAAATGAAATCAATTTTAGACATCAAATAAAACCATTTTTCCCTTTAGACCGTGACCTATTTAATAAACTTAAAAAGAAATGGAAGAAGACAGTTGTTGCCTAAGACAACTACAATCTAAAGATTTCAACACTGTGCCTAATTTCGTGCTTTTTCAAAGCATCATAAAACTGTACAACACTTGGAATCGAACACAAAATTGTGTGTGTGTGTGTGTTTTTTTTTTATATAAAATTAAGCCTTTTTAGTGGCATGTTGAAGGGTCTATAAAAATGCTGCTTATTTTTATTTTTCGTTTTTGTTTTCGTTTTCGTTTTATTTATAGAAATATGTTTTTATAACACAAAAAAAGGGGAGGGAGGAAAAAGAAAACATTTTGTGTTTGCTTTGCATTTTTCTTTCTTTTTTTTTGTTTGAAGAACAACAGCATTTTCAGTTGATGAAAGGCAAAAATATTGGTAGACACTTACATAAGGTGGATACAGAGTCCACCAGGGGCAACAGCATATTTTTTTCTCTCTACTTTCTTATGTTTTTATATTTTAATAGATAAGGTGCATGATTTTTATTCTTCAAGATACTTGCAACAAACAGCAAACACTTTGAAGTGGTATAAAACATTTCTACGTATGTATTTAAAAGCTTTTTGGGGAAATAAATCTAAAAACTTAAATTAAAAAACTTATTTGTTTAAAGTCGAAATCACTAAACCGACTCCGGTTCAAAATTATTTGAAACACATGGGCAAAGCAATACAGCCAAACACTATGCGTTAAACAAATGCTTTATTTGTAGCATACTGTTGCAACAAATGCAGTTTACTTGCTTAGCACATAAAACGTATGAAGATAACTGTCAACAATCTGGCCTTGATTTACCTCACACTGTTAAACAGGCAACTTTCCAAAGTGAAACTTTCTCTTGAGGAGATAAAATTATTTCATAGCACAGCGCCTGGCTCCAAATATCGTCTACAGCACATAGTTCTTTTACTCTTGATTGTTTTGAATCGCCTCACGTAGTACGATTATCAGAACAATAAAACCGCATTTGTTTCGGGAGGCTTAGTCTCATTGGAGCAGCAGGAGCATACGTGCAATATTGCTAGACTACGCCGTCTTTAAAGCACACGATTCTTACAGGCCATATCAGGCATATCGAAAGACTTCAAATTCCGGCAAAACATTTGGTGCAGCAGCAATGGGCCTGAGGACAATGAAGAGATTGTCTTTCACTTCATGTGCCTGTGCCTTGATCTTATCATTAGAGAGACGGAGATTTATATGAAAATTTCTGCAATAGCAAGATTTATTTTGGACTTGCATTGATAGTGACGTCACAATGGATCAAAATGCTGGACCAAGAGTGACCTCTTTCTTTGAAAGCGAACCGCCGTTAAAAAATCTAACCTAAACAAGTCTCGATGCCTAGATATTCATAAAATGTGCGTAGTCCATTTTGAAAAGCACACTTCCTTTCTAGGCAGTGTAGCATACAAAAGGATTTTCAAATATGCATCGAACCCTGCACATTCTCTTGGACTCGAACATTTTTGCTTTGAATACAAAGGCGTGCAGTTTCGCCTTGATATGGAAACTCAATTTTAATGCCCTATTAAAAGTCATCGAAAAAAATATGCTGCATGACTTTTGCTAATGTAGATAACGTGGTATTAGCTACTACAGGCATTGGAATCTATGCTGAGATTATTAACGAAATGTGGACCATAACTAAGCCAGTACAATTCACAAAGAAGTAGCTCTTACTCTATTTAATGCCACACAATATCTTGAAATCATATTGGATTGTAAACTTAACTATAACATGAGTACACAATCCACCAACCAAGCATTCGGTAGCTGCTCTTTAATGTTAAAAGAGAGCAACAGGCCTAGAAGTGGGTATTGACCTTGAAGACTTATACTAGCTACAATTAATTCTAAAGGGCTGTTGTCGCCGTAGCCTAGTAAACTGTGTGTGGGTTTATTAGACGTGAGGTTATGGTTCAAACACGAGGTCAACAATGTCCAATAAAGTATGAAAAAATTACTTCTTCGGTGATTTTCTCTTAGCAGATTTCTAGCAAAAACTCTGATAGTAAAAAATAATATTGCCATGAGAAGCTTCTCAAAAACCTATTGTTGGGAGTCGACTTTAAAATGTAGGTCCTACCAGCCATGAATAAAATGAACACTTACAACATGTTTGGTGTGAGATGTCATGGGTACCATCTATCCTGACTGAAGAGTTGTAGGTCGGATTTAGAGATTTGTGAGTTTTATAAGGATATAGGGAATTAGGATAATAGCTACATAATCTAAGGTATTGTTTAATATCCTCCAATGGCTATCAACAGACAAATTGGCTATACAAATGGCTGTAATCTGGAATCTCTTTTACCTCCTAATTTTACAACCAATATATTGCCATGCTTCTTTATGATGATAGTGATGCACTATCATTAGCACAGAAAATGAAAAATTGTTTCTCAATTTTCCTTAAAATTTAAGATATTCTCTATCAAACGTTAAACTATACGTCATAAATATTTCGGAGATATCTAAAGGAAACCCAATACGATGCATTTACTGCGGGAATTGGCATTTTTTGTTGTACGCTTTGTTGATTAAATACAAACACAAGGGACGGACAAATAGACAGACAGTTAGTCTAATCTGACTGATATCTACCATAAAATGGTAGAATTTTATAGAAAAGGAATGCTGACAACAACAATAACAAGAAACAAAATTTTAATTGTTATTTTATTTTTTCTTTTTTTTTCTTTTGTTCTCTTTCATAGTCATTGTCTCATGTTGTTGTTGTTGTTGTTGTTGCCAAGTATCTATGGGGTTTTCCTTTAGCCGTATGATGTTGTAAGGGTTTTTATTTTTTGTTGTTTTCTGTATTCAATTTGCTTATTTCCGGGTGGCAGCCGCAGCCGCAACTGCTACAGCGACTTTGCTTCTGGTTACTTTAAAACAATGGCTTGAATTTATTTGCATGAGTTTTAAGCAAAAAGTGGTTTGTTTGTTTGTTTGTTTGTTTGTTTCATTGTTTGCTTGTTTGTCTTTTATTCAAACAAATTGTGAGAGAAAAGTTTTTAAAGGCAAATATTTTTTGCAAAAAAAAAAAAAATGAAAATGAAAATAAAAATAAAAATAACTCAAGAAAGTTAAAAGAAGTTGAATAAAGACAGTTGTTGTATTGCGGGTGAAAGTTATTGAACTTTTTACATCTCAACATGTGAGAATAACACTGAGTTGATTATTAAACTCACAGCGCAACGCATTATAGAGTTCAAGTGGTAGAGCATTTCCCTCTTGTACATGAAACTAACCCTTACGGAGTAACGTTATGAAGTAAGCGTAAGGCATTTGACAAACATATTCAGTGTACATCAAATCGGTGAACAAAAACCATCATTTCATCGTACGAATGATCAACGAACGATTTTGTACCAGAGAATGATGAATTGCGTAAAGCTAATAATTTCTATGCTGAAGAGTCGCATCTAAGACTTGTCGAGGCATATAAATGGTGTTCATGTTCTATCAGAAACAACATGCATAGCTCCAACATGGTTTGAGAGCTTTTACCGTGAGAAATGAAGAACATGGCAGACCATCAAAATAGTTTTAAGACGTTGAATTACAAACAATATAAGCTGAAGAGAATAGATTTCGGAAGATAGAATAGAGGACGTGAACATGCCATTGTGACAAGAAAAATATCAATTGTAATACGTCCTAAAAGTGGGATGATAATAAAGGAAATATGGAAAAGGGCAGGAGGTACGAAAGGAAGTATAAGGAGATGAAGGAATACAATAGAGCGCAACTACACCATTTAAGATCTAAAACTTCTCAACCAGTTAAAACTGTTAATGAATGTATGGAGAAACATAAAATTTTGGCACTCGTCAAAGAGTTCAAAACCTCGAAGAAGTCCCTGCTTAGGGTTCTCAACCTCAACCTACTAAAAGCTGGACAGTTATAGAGCAGATGTTCGATAGTTTCCAACTTTTTCTCTTCGCAACATGTTCTGCAATAGTTCGATCTAATCTCGCAGTGCCCTGTAATAAATTCAATAAATAAACTCAGATTGGCCTTATTTAAGCCATAGACACCTATAGACTTTCTACAGTAGTCCTCCGGACCCATCCAATGATAAAGCCGTAGAGATGGCAGATTGGCGGATCACGAATCATGGAATCAGAATCAAGTGGAATGTACAACAAACAATTTCTGACCGTGAACTGAATGACAGACAGACAGACAGACAGACAGACAGAAGTAAAACAAAAAAAAAAAACCAACCGTGTGATATTTTGTTTCAAAGACACGATACAAAATCAGTGTTGCATCGAATTGTTACTGGCCATGAAAAATGGATTTCTTTTCAAAATCCTAAATGGAAACATGGGTTAATTTGGGGCAACCATTAACTTCGGCTGATAAACCACATCTATTCGACAAAATGCAATGCTGTGACGCTATAAGGCCTAGTTTATTGGAAAAAGCAAACAAAACTTGTCCTGATTGAATGTATCATGCAATTCGTATTTCCAAAAATCATTTTTAATAAGCAAATGCCATGAAGTAAGCTTCACGACTTTAAAAAAAAAAGAATTTAATTTCAAAAATATTTCTGTTTCTTGTTATCTTTTTTAATTGCTATTGAACAAGCTGCACGCGTGATTGAAACCAGTAACTTACCTCCTTCAAGCTTGATCATATGTGTGGACAATCAAAGCTCTGGAATTTCACCTTGTCGGATCAAAGAACATCAACACTTGCATATACTCTCTACAGCGTATATAGCGACAAAACATTCACCTCTACTGGATGCCAGGATAATGTGGCAAAGAGGGAAACGAAAAGACAAAGAAACTGTTATAATTGAAATTGCTGTTGAACAAGCTGGACATATGATTGAAACCAGAAACCTACCTCCTACAAGCTTGATCATATGTGTGCACAGTCAAGCAGCAAATCAAAGACATCAGCAATTGCATACACGCTCTACACCGTATACAACGACACAATACCCGCCTCTACTGGGTTCCGGAGCACTGTGGCATGGAGGAAAAGTAAACGAACTGGCATAGAAGGGATCGAATATGTCTGAGGAAAGGACGATAAAGGAGATGTATGCTCTCCTATAAGAATACTGTTTCAAATTCAAAAAATAGCATGGAATTTATAAAACACACGTAATCCCATCATACCAGTTTGACGTATTTTAAAACTACTATGTTCAGCAGTGGTTAGCATTCTTAATAAAAATAATTCGTAAGTTTGTTTAAAGTCAAGAATTTAAAAGTTTTAATAATTTATTGTCTATTTCACCATTAAAGCAATTGGAAACGGAGACTTTTAGCAAGTTTTGTTGATTTTATTGATTGAAATCATGCCGCATTCGTTCACTGTTTTTTTTTTTTTACCTTCAAATTTATAACCGCAAATGGACAAAGAATATTGACAGATTTTGTGTTTAGAAAATATGACATTTTATTTGTATCGCACTGATTGATGATGAACTTTAAGGCTGTTTTTGAAATGTTTCAGAAGATAATGAAAGAAAATTTTCAATTGAAATTCATTGTTTTTTTCTTCTTGTGTGTAAATAATTATTTAAAAAGATAAATAATTATTCAAATTATTGAATAAAACATAAAGAAAAATAAATGACAATTGATAGGACAGTAGGCCCTTTGTAATAATAAACAATAAAAAAAAAATTGTAAAATCCGTCATAACTATTATTACATACAAGGGGTTTAATTAAGTAAAAGTATTTGTAACTTTAGGTTCGATTAGTTTACCGCGTAGCTTGCCGCTCACAATAAACTCCACTCGTTAGCCCACAAGGCTACTTCTATTAAACAGTGTGTGGTAAGCTACCTTATCATATTTCGGTAGTTGTAGATATGAACTACCTTAAGTTCCGGATGTAACCGACCAGTGTTCTCAGTCGCAGTGTCACCATGCCCAGATCTTCAAACGTTCTGTCATCCAAAAACCGATGACTTATGTCCTAAATTGTAGAGCGGTCGCATAAAACTTGTTGTTTCGATTCCATTTCCTCCACATCATGGCAGCTTCTGTAGTAATCCGATTCTGTAAACAGAAACTGCCAATAGCAGGTCATTACAACACTTCAGTCAGGATTACGGCCTAGCTTCTCACACCATGCATGTTATGCGTGTTATGTTTATACATGAATGGCGGGACCTATAGTTTAAATTCGACTCCGAATGACAGATTTTTTTTCTTTGAGAAACTTTTCATGGCAATTTTATTTACTCTCAGAGCTTTTGCCAGAAATGTGCTGAAAAGAAGTCGCCGAAGAAATATTTTTTTCATATTTCGTTTCTAATGTCTGATCAGGGATTCGAACCCTGGCCTTTCGTCTAATAAACCAACACACTACCTACTAAACTACGGTGCAGTATACTATTTTCAATTTGAAAAAGTATTTTTGTAGGGAATCTTATATCATCACAATCGTTTTCTCTTCAGACATCGCATCCTTTAATTTCCGTGCCAGTTTGCCCACCATTTTGTTTCGCTCTATGCCACAGTGGTCCGAAAGTTAGTTGAGGCGGGTGTTCGACGTATACAGTGTAGAGAGTCCATACAATTCCTGACATCCTTTGATTTAATGAGATGGGATCCCAGCATAGTGGGATCAATTTCGAAAGAGGTACGTAATCCAAATGACCTATCAGAACAGACGCCAGATCCAATTCCAATTCTAATTGAAATTACATTGAAAATAATAGACAGACTTAATAGGCCATTATGGCCTATTAAGTAGAGAGAGAGAGAGAGTAATTAACAAATTGCAGTGAAATGTTTCTCAAAAATCTGCCACTCAGAGACCACTTTAAATTGTAGATTCCGCGCCACTCATATTTAAAATTAACATACGCAGCATAAGTGGTGTAAGAAGCTGTGTCATAATCCCGAATGAAGGTTTTTAATGATCAATTATGATCAGTTAACGTGAATACGGATTTATTATGGCCTCAACTAGACGAATTGAATTTGAACGACATGACGCCACCTATAGCACAGCATATGCAACAATCGATTTATGATGTCAAGATCATACGACATACTGTTGTCTCGGATACGGAAATCTTCGCCAACTCACACTAGACCGAAGATCTTACGTACGACTTTTCTCTCGAATACTCTCACGCTGCAGCATCAGTGCTTAATAAGATCCATAACTCTGCGCCATAAAGAAGCACGGGTGGGATGAGCGTCTTGTAGAGTATTAGTTTCGTCGCACGAGAGAGGTCTCTGTTACTCAATTGCCTGTTGAGACCATAGTAACACCTGTTGGCAAAAGTGATGCTGCGCTTGATCCCCAGACTGACATCATTTTTGGTGGTAACGGCGGAACCAAGATAAATGAATTCCTTGACTACATCAAAAGTATAGTTATTGGCCGTAATCTGAGAATCAGTACGCCGCAGTTCTTTACTTGTCAATAACATGTACTTTGTTTTGCCCACATTTACTGCCAGACCCATCTTAGTAGACTTCCGTTCAATAGCACTAAAGGCAGCTGTAACATCTCGCTTGGTATACCTTATGATGCCAATGTCGTCAGCGTACGCAAGCAACTAGACACTTTTATGAAAGTTAGTGCCATTGCGATGCACTCCCGCCTTTCGCAAAACACTTTCCATGACGAAGTTGAAGAGGTCGCATGATAAGGCATCGCCCTGTCTGAAACCTCGCACGAGAGGTCCATTCCTACCTTGACGGAGCTGCCGGAATTGTTCAACATCATTCTGCATAGCCTTATCAGTTGTGCAGATATACCGAGCTCAGACATTGCGGCAGAAAACACAATATGCAGAGTATTAATATCCAGCGGCTGCGCTGGTTTGGCCATGTCGTTCGAGTGGAGGAGGATGCTCCGGCGAGACGGATATTTGATGCGGCTATCTGCGGAAACCGGCGAAGAGGACGACTTCGAATTCGTTGGAAGGACCAAATCGTGGAAGCCCTGTCGTCGATTGACCAATTGTGATCAATTGGCATAGGCGCTCAAGAAGAGCCTTGAAGGATGTGCGGCGGCAGGCCGAAATAATTAGTAAGTATGATCATGCGACATAACGTGTGATTTTTTTTTTTGTGGTTGGAGTTTCATCTCTAACATGGACGCCATTTGATGGACGTTTCTTACTTAATCCGTTCATGTCATGCCTCTTTTTACAAAAGATACATTTTTTTAGTTTAAAATCGAAAACTGCATTCTTACTGAAACACCCTTTACTAGCTTTAGCATTGAGATTCAGTGCGGTAATGATATGTGAACTGGTTTATTATAAAATCAAAATAAGCTGTTTATCGCCAAAAGAGTGGCGTTGCCGATAATAAAAAAATTCTTTAAATATAAATTCAATATACGCCCCAAATTGTCTTGCTTGCTTAAACTAAATTTCAGCTCAGTATTCAAGTTAAATTCAAAGTGTTTAGAGCTAAAAAGAAAAAAATTAAAATTAAAATTAAAATTAAAATTAAAATTAAGTGAGATGACTAAAGTATAAAATTGAAAAATAAAAAAGGATATCAATTAAAAAAAAAATAAAAATTACATCCTTTAAATAGAAACATTGTACCAAAATGTTTCATTTGAATTCTTTTATAATAATTCTTTTATTTTACATTCCATGGACAACAAATGCTTTAGTGAACTCGTAAGTGGTCACAGGAAAATACTTTGTTTTGTTTAAAAATAAAAAAAAAAATTTGTTCCTTTTTAAGGCCAAAAATTATTACCAAGGATGGTCATTTAATTTTTGAATCTGGTTTAGATCGTAACATAACCTTCCTGCTGAAGGGCAAATCTCGTTTGAATATTAACGAAGAGTACGATGTCATTGATTTGTTATTGCAAACGAAAAAGGGGCGTATAACAGATCCACTATCACCGCAAACCGAATGGACGGAAGAAGAAGAATGAAATTTTAAAACAACTTATGGCAGATGTTACTTCAGTAAAGACACGAACATTTGCTCCCAATGGCTTAGAGTTTCGTTTTAGGGCATTGCAAAATCGTACCAGAAGTGCCAATCTGTTATTGAGACGCTATAAAATACGTATGCAACGCGTCGAGACTAGAGTTCAATCGTTGTATGATCTCTTGGAAACGGACAATTGCAAAAGTAATCCTTGTCAAAATGCTGGCACTTGCATGAATCTGTTTGGCAAATATGCCTGTAAATGTCCATCGAATTTTGAGGTAAGTAAACGATACTCAAAGGAGTAGCAAACTATTTAGCCAACACGTACTATCCAGAAGATAGTTGAGAGGTGAACAAACAGGCAATGAATTACTGTAATGAGTCACATGTTCGTGGCCTTTCCCATTTTCCTAAATGTAGTTCATATGACTATGATCTATGCCACCAAATGCACAGTGCGACAGAGACTTTACTACTACCTCCCTGCCTCTGTCACACAACAGCATTCAACCTAATTTGTTTACTTGTTTAACCTACATACATCCATACATAATTGGTCAGGATTACGACCTATTTTCTCATACCACTTATGTTGCGAATGTTAATTGTATACACAAGTGGCGGGACTCGTTTCATAAACGCATTTCCTGGTTACTTGCCACAATGAATAATTCTTGTAAGGAATACCGTCTTTTGTAAGGAATGACATTTTTTCGCTGACTTTGTACTGCAATTTTTTTACAGGTGTTACGCTTTGTGGCCTTTGTCGAATTTGTATCTTCCATCCAAAGAGAAGGATCCCATTACAAGACTTCGTTAACAATTTCCACCTCTTTCGATCACTACTTACAGGGCCTAGCAAGCTTATCCGTTATATCTTATGATATGATAGGATATCCGGCTGGAAAATGCGAGTCTTATAATCAAGCGTATTCCGAGGTTATTTACGGAGCTCTTTGTGGGTAGTACAACATCGTTAATGCTCTTGCTAACCACATAACAACATTAGTTATTAGCAGAATATCGGCTCCAGTTTTCATCTTTCGGTTATTCCGGCTTATATTACAGCTGCAATGGCATTACCAATATTACTAGATTAGGAAATCTATTTTCGCAATACCATCATATCTGCCGTTCCAGCGATCTGGACAATCCTCGAATTCAATCTGCATCTGTTCGTGCCGTGGCTAATGCCACGTGCATATATTAAGACTCTGTCTAAGAGGTATGGTCTTCCTTCAGTGCCCTCAGTACATCTGATTAGAGATACGATGCCTAGTTATTAGCAGAAGCTCCGCTCCAGCCTCATCATTGAGTATATCATAGGTCGGTCAAATCTTTGTTGGGCATCCTCTATTGTACAGGCTTATCATTTGCATAGTCTCCTGTCATATCCATTTTCAAAATGCTATCGAATCTGCCAGCAATCTGGGCCATCGCCGGATTCAACCTTTATCTGTCTTCCTACGAGTATAGCCTTGTGAATTCTGAGATTCAAAATCTTTCCAGCAATTTTCTAACTGTGTTCAACACACCTAAGGATGATACAATCCTCTTGAAAATCTTGCAACACCACCCTTAATCAAGAGCATTTTTTATTGGCTAGTAACCGCAGTGAAACCCTAGCATTTGAGGAATAGGCGATATTAAGCCGATGTTATTCGCATTAAGTTTTATTTACAATTCCCATAATTCTTTCAAACAGGGTCCCAACTGTGATAAAGACGTTAATGAATGTGCACTTTATGCTGGAACCGATTTGGGCTGTCAAAACGGTGCTCAATGTGTTAATCAATTTGGTTCGTATAGTTGCATCTGCCAGCCTGGCTGGTTTGGCATACATTGCAATCAACGGAAAGGCGACTGTATGCAATCATCTCAGTGGGAACTATGCGGTCATGGTACCTGTGTGAGTAGCAATGATACTTTCGGTTATAATGCATTTGTGATCAGGGTTGGAAAACGAATGGTCTGACACCGGCCTGTACCGTTGATGTCGATGAATGTCATGAAAGTCATACGGTGTACTACGCAATGTATTAATTTGCCGGGCTCATTTACTTGTGCACCCTGTCCGGCTGGTTTAACGGGTAATGGTATAAGTTGTCGTGATATAGACGAGTGTGCCACACAAAATGGCGGCTGTAGTCTAAGTCCTAAAGTAACGTGTATCAATTCATATGTAAGTGAAGAGCATAAAAAGATAAAAAACAAATTTAAAACAAACGTTTTAATTTAAGGGTTCTTATTACTGTGGTGAATGTCCTTTGGGTTGGATGGGAGATGGACGTTCTTGTATTCGCACTTCCAACACAGAACCGGGTTCAAGTGATTCGTCGTCGGTAGGCGCTGTTACTACATGTGCCAACAACAATATTTGCCATCCTCGAGCCACTTGCAAGGAAATTTCAAATACTGTGGCCTGTAGTTGTCCACCCGGCATGGTAGGCTCTGGCATTGGCATCAACGGTTGCATAACAGGCACCGATAAGCATTGTACTAATCTGCCCTGTTTGGTAAGACCTGAGCAGATTATTTTAAAATATTAGTTATGAACGTTTTTTATGTATTTTAGAATGGTGGCACTTGTTTGGATAATGATGACGGTGGTTTTACTTGTTTCTGTCCTGTGGGCTTTTCGCCTCCCATATGTACGCCTCAGCCCAGTCCATGCTCACCAAATCCCTGCCGCAATGGTGGCCATTGTCATGTGATTACTACTGCAAATGCTCGTGATACATTTTGTCAATGTCGACCCGGTTTTATGGGAGATAAATGCGAGAAAAGTGTCAATCAATGTGGCGGCCTTTTGAAAGGCGAATCTGGTCGTTTACGCTATCCTACCGGAACTCAAACTACCTATTCGCATAATGTTCAGTGTGCCTGGGTTATTAAAACCAATGAATCTCTGGTTTTAAATGTTACTTTCAGTTCTTTTATATTGGAAGATTCCACCGAGTGCCGTTTCGATTGGCTGCAAATCAATGATGGCCATAGTGCTGGCAACCAACTAATTGGCAGATTTTGTGGTCCGCATAAGCCTTTAGGCGGCAATATTATATCATCAACGAATCAATTGTATTTGTGGTTTAGATCGGATAATAGCACATCCAAAGAGGGTTTCGATTTGGAATGGACATCCATAGAGCCACAGTGTGGTGGCTTAGTTAATGTTACAAGTCATGGCACCATATCTAGTCCCGGCTCACCCGGCAATTATCCCAAGAATCGTGATTGTACATGGAGACTTAAGGCAGCCAATGATAAACGCCTAAAGTTAACATTTTTCAGTTTACAAATCGAAAAACATGACAGCTGTAATTATGATTATTTGGAGGTAAGTCACAACAATATTCCTTAAATTTAACTTTGCTAGTGTAAAATCATGTCATTCGGAAATGGTGTAATTTGAATATTTGCAAAATATGCGTTCGTTTCCATTTCAGATCATTGATGACATTTCGAGCGAAACTTTGGAGAAATTTTGTAATTCTTCCAATCCACAACCGATTTTATTACCCACAAATGAGGCCGTTATACACTTTCACTCCGATAATGTTGGATCGGATACGGGTTTTCAAATCTTCTACTCTACTGAAGAACGTGTACACAATTGTGGTGGTATTTATACGGCTAAAGAGGGTATTATACAATCGCCTCATATAGAGAATGAAATGTTATCGTGTGAATATGAAATACGCATGACAGCAAGCGAGTCAATAACAATAGATTTTCAAACTTTTAAAATGGCTAGCCATGACTGTATAGAGATCTACGATGTAAATCCTTCATTCAATGAAAATATTTTACAGGCGAAATATTGTGGCGAATATGAGATCATGCCAGCGGTTATACACTCGCAATTCAATAAAATTGTTTTGAAATTCTATGGCCATCCAGGAGCAGAATTTAAATTGAGTTATAAGGCCGGTAAGATTACAACAAAATATACTCTTTTAAAAATGAGCAGCAAAACACACAAACACAATTTTTTTTTTTTTTTTTTTTTTCGTTGCAATAGATTGCTCCTACAGTTTTGAGTCACCGGAAGATGTAATCCAAACACCCAATTATCCTCTGCTGAGTAATAAAGAGCGTTATTGTACTTTTAAGATACTTACGGAACCAAATACTGTTATAGCGTTACATATAGATGATTTCGATCTTAAGGACTCCAGCCTAGAGGATACCGATTGTGCTTACACCAAATTAACGGTAATTTTCTATAGCTTTAGTGGGAATGTATGCTTCATTGAATTCCTTTTACTTTTTTTTTTTTTGTTTCTGTTTCTTTTCCAATTTAGATAAACGATGATTTTAATAAGAATATTTTGGGCCCCTATTGTGGTGAAACGGAGCCAGCGGCTGATTTAGTTTCGAAAACCAATATGCTCATATTGAATTTACAAACTGGCTTGACCACTTCGGGGCGAGGTTTTAAATTGTCTTATAAATCTGTGCCAATGGGTAAAACCAATTGTGGTGGTGTTTATACTAAGCCAGGCTATAGCATACGTTTGCCCACGGATGAAGCAGGCGAGTATATGCATAGCATGAAATGCTATTGGATTATTATGGCACCCAAAAATAAACTGATAATGATTGAATGGAAATCTTTTGAGCTTGAAGAATCATCGGATTGCAGTTACGATTATGTGGAGCTTTATGATAATTTGGCAGATGAAGCCAGTCAGCCTTTAGAAAGGTAAGAAATCATCTCACTTTATTTCCTTTCTCTCTCTCTCTCTCTCCCTCTCTCCAATCAGATAACTAATCTCGTTTCGTATCATTTCTAATTTTACAAAATCCTTTTCTATTAAAGTTTTTAATTTAGCATCAAGATCTAAACAGTTTTGCATCATTTATTGTCTTTATCGAATTGAATTTCGATTACTCTTCTCTTTTCTCTTGGATGCTTTACTCATAATGTCCTTACCTTTTTCAGATATTGTGATGCTCATCGTCCCCAAACGTTTTTGACACACTCACGCATGTTGACTGTCAAATTCGTATCGGATGAATCGGATACGGCAAAAGGTTTTGAATTCACCTATAAATTCATAGATGCCCTCGATCAATGTGGTGGCAAAATATATTCATCGAATGGCAAAAAATCGTAACACCCAATTGGCCACAAACTTATACTGCCGATTTAGATTGTACGTGGAATACCCCACCAGGAACTCAAATGGAATTAAGAATTGAAGTATTTGATGTGGAAGTATCAAAGAATTGTTCAAAAGATTATCTAGAAATACGAAATGGTGGTTCGAACCATACCACCTTATTGGGATACTTTTGTGGCAATATTACCGCTATACCACGCAATATACCCTCGTTTACTAACCAAATGTATTTACATTTCCATTCAGATAGTTTTGTTAGCAAACGTGGCTTTCAAATTCACTGGTTTTTGTTGTTAAATGGTTGTGGTGGCAGTTTGGAGGGTCAACAAGGTATTATCACATCACCCTACTATCCGGAACCATATCCCAACAGAGCAGAATGTGAGTGGCGTATACATGTGCCTAGTGGTTCAGCTATACATATAACAGTCGAAGACTTGGCATTAGAAAGTTATGGAAATTGCCGTTATGACTTTTTGTCAATATATGATGGCACCACAGAAACGAAAACCCATTTGGCTTCCGTATGTGAACTGGATAGCGATGATAAGCCATTGCAATATGTCATCAATAACAATGAAGCTTTAATACAATTGACCACGGACGACAGTAATCGGGAAAGAGGTTTTCTATTAACATTTAATGCCAACTGTACGGTTACATTGACTAAAACCCATGGCGTTATTGAAAGTCCTAACTATGGTAAGCCCTATGAACAGAACATGGATGTAATCAATTGTACTTGGACATTAAAAGCACCCAAAGGTAATCGCATACAAGCAGAGATTACCTACTACGATACGGCGGATAAGAAAGCCAAGCTGGATATACGAGATGGCAATAATAAAACCTATGATGTACAGAGTCAAGGCGATATTATCAATGTCACCAGTGATACCTTAGTGATAAGGCAAACTAAAAATGAATTGAACTTTCAATTGGAGTATGCAATGGTGGGTTGCATTGAGGTATTCCGCCATAATGAAGGCGAATTCCAAACACCGAATTATCCCAAACCATATGCTAAAAATATTGAGTGCCTCTGGGAAATATTCACTGAGCCGGGAAATGGCATTGAAGTGGAAGTTAATGATTTGGATTTGGAAGACTCTGTCAATTGTACTAAGGATGCTTTAATCATTTCGCCACACTATTACAGCAACAATGTTAAGGAGCGTCATTGTGGAAGACACACTAACTTTATATATACCTCGTCTAGCCATAGGTTATACATTAGATTCCCCATAGTGATGAAGAGGGTAATGGCAAAGGACTCACAGCCAAATACACTGTGAAGAAGTCCAGTGAGTTTTTTTTTTTTTTTTTATTTTTTCTCTCTTTTTCACCTCGCCTTGATGTTTTACAATCTCCTCTCTTTGTTTAAGGTTGTGGTGGTACTTTAACCAGTCGCAATGGTATCATAACATCACCCAATTATCCCAATAATTATCCGGAAAATTCTGATTGTGAATGGACAATAACGGTGACACCGCATCATGCCATTATCTTTACATTGGAAGAATTAGATTTGGAGGATTTCTATGATTGTCAGATGGACTATGTGGAAGCGTATGAGGAACTAGGTGACTCCGAAACGTTGATGTTATTTAAGAAATGTGCTTCTATGGACGCAGAAACCAATAATACCTGGCGCAGTTTAAGCAATACAGTTACCGTACATTTTCACTCAGATGATTCAGTGTCTCCCAAAGGTTTTAAACTCAGTTACATGGAGGATTGTGGTGAACGTATTGTTTTGGATGAGAGTAATTATGCCAACATTGAGATAAGCAAGCATGCTGCAGTGAATCAAACTTGTGAATGGCAATTTATATCCAAAGATCTTAACAAACATGTTGTCTTAAGCTTCAGTCATATACAAATGAATCCGGCTTACAATCAACTTTATCCAAATGAAGCAGACTGTGTAGCCAAGGGCGCCAAAGTCTATGATGGTTTAACAAATAATTCACCTTTGAGAGCTGAATTTTGTAAAATCCATCCACCAGATATAATCTCTAATGGACATGCTTTGACTTTGCATTTGCCTTTGGGTCTTATAGCCGAAATTGAGGCTTATGCCATCCTAATGGACAATTCCTGCGGCAATATGTACAGATCGCTTACGGGTCGCTTTGCCTCACCCAAATACCCAAATTCCTATCCAGTTAATATTGACTGCTCATATTATATTTATGGCAGCCATGGCAATAGAATTGGTTTAACATTCGAGTCATTCGATTTGGAAGATTCTGATGACTGTAATAATGACTTCGTGGAATTAAGAAACACAGAGGATATGGGCCCCTTGTTAGCTGTATTTTGCGGCAATAAATTACCAGCTACTATAGAGGGTCCCCAGAATATAGTCATACATTTCCATAGTAATGAAGACGTAGTTGGAGATGGTTTCTCTATCAGTTACTATTACCGTAAGTACTTAATATTTTTGTTATTCCTCAAAAAAAAAACATACATTTTCCGTTTCCGAGCTTTAAAGAGACAGTTCCATGAGAGATTTCATTGTAATGACATGACTTGAATAGTCTGATATTCTCTGCGGACACGGCTGCAATGTTTCAAAGTTTCTTTGAGGCATTGGCTCAAAACCAATGGAAAAAATTCTAGATAGACTGTATATAACCCTCACATGACTTTGAGTAATCCTATTATCACATATTTGCAAGCAGTTCAGACACACAACAATCACTTCCTCCCAACTTGTCTTTATCTTTCCTTAGATGGTAGCTACGTAGATGGCAGCAGAGCTTTTAGTAAGAATTACAACCTACGTTGTGGTTGAATCATGGGCTCCCATCTAATAAGCTAGACTGTACATATTTATAATTACGATAGAGAGTGTGTGCACTAAAATTGTCCTAAAATGCCGAGACTTTAGACGGTTCCTGGACAGGGGAATAATGAAGATAACAAATCTGAGGTACTTTCAAATGCTCTTTTAAAAGAAAATCCGAATGACTTCATAAGGAAATTAGTCTTAAACTTGAACAGAAACACCTTATAACGATTGCAACGGCACATTTGTGTCTGAGTGCACACGCCCGAAGGCTAGGAATACCTAATAATGACTCCTACATACATACAAACATACATACATAATTTGCCACTACAACCCCCCAGTGAGGGTTACGACCTAGATTCTCAAACCACTTATACTGTGTGTGCTAATTTCATAAAACGAGTGGTTGGACCTACAGTCGACTCCGAACAACAGATTTTTGTGCAACTTTTCATGGCAAATTTATTTACTCGCAGAGTTTTTGCCAGATATGTGCTGATCATATTTTGTTATGTTCGAGGCCTGAGGATTGAACCGCGGCCTTATTTCTAATACCTAAACACACTATCTACTAAACAATGGCGGCTTAAACACGCTATAATTATTGTTTGGCATTTGTGAACCTGACACGGCAAATTCTTCGGCACCCAGAATTTATTGAAAGGACATGTCTAACCCCCCATATTCATAAAACCATTGGGATATCTGAGAGATGGTAGACCAGAGGTATACATCGGATTAGATACCATTAGTACTACAACTGAACCTTATAATGGTTCAAGTTAGTTACGGTCTTTGTAGTAGTTGCCGATTTAACCAAATCGAATCTAGTCTTGATAAGTTTCTTCATCATTTGGATTAAAAAATTCCCATTTTTGGTGCCGCTTTCCATGTTGTCCATGAATTTCAGCTCTAGAAAATCAACTCGTACACAATATTCCATAGTTTGCTTGAAAAACAAAAGAACGAAGGAATGTCTGCTGTAAAAAACGTTTGATGGAACTCTATCACCATTAGACATCTTATTTGATGAATGATTTCTAAATCACTTGAAATCAGGTTTAATTTTCGCTACCATATGTCCGTATTGATGCTCCGGTTATTTTAATATGTTCCCAGAAATATAACTATTTTTTGGAGCGCGCCGGCTGGCCTTACAGTATCTCATTCGATCGGCCCAATTTTTCGTGCACTTTTTCAAGTGTATGGGGCCGTATCTCGGACAATGGCAAATTCAGTCCTGCGGCATAACACTTTTCTTTAACGGCGTCCCTAGAAAATAGTCCAACGGTGTCAAATCGAAGCTTCTTTGGCGACCAATTGACATCAATATTTCGGCTTAATTAAATGGACCATCTCAAACGTTTGACGCAATAAATCGATTGTGACCGGAGATGTATGCCAACTTGCACCATCCCTGTTGAAACCAAACATCGTTCACATCAATACCATGAAGAGTGGGCACAAAAAAAAAGAAACAGTTATCATGGTGCGATAAGTATGTCTGTTGACCATAACGCCAAAGAGATATGGGCCAATGATGGGTAATGACGTAAGGGGTGCATTGGCTTCTGTTAGATTATGTGTGGGTTTTCTGAACCCCAAATAAGGCAATTTTGCTTATTAACGTACCCACCAAGATAAAAATGAGCTCCATCCGAAATGATGATTTTTTTTCGACATCATTGTGCAGTTTTTTGTTGGCTCATCTAGCGAAACAAAAACGAAAGGTCAGGCGGCTTCAATCTCTGAACCAATTAAATTTTTAAGGCGTCATACCGAGATCTTTTATCAAAATTCGACGTAAACTGGTATGCAAAGTGATCAATCGTAAGAATATTTAGACAAGTTGACGCACACTTTCAGCCACTTATCAGTAATTTTTCTTACATTCTCATCATACGTCTCGCATTGGCGTCCTTATTATTTTATGCATTAGAATTTGAGCATAAATTATAAACAAAATTATACGCTTTTTTTTTTCTTTTGCCAGTTAAACACAATGAACTTAATGGCACCCGCGGTATTGTGTTGAGTCTCCTGCTTATCCCACTAAATTCCAGAGTGATGACTTGTACAGTTTGGCGTATAAACGGTTGATAAGGATTATGTGGTCCTTCTAACCATTAAACATATTGTGGATAACGAATACCCTACATTAAGGTAAAGTTAAACAATTCTATTCGCTCCTCCCCCCTCCCCCTGTACTTCAAATGATTACAAAAGAAAAAAATGTTTTCTTATTACTTTAGATTTATGACGGCTATTCGGACATTGGTGCACCCATTGATTTTACCAACAACCATATTGTGCGTTCGAATACCAACGTATTGTATTTCACTGCCACACGTGGACCCTTCCAGTTTGAATGGGAACAATTGTCCAAGGAAGTGGTACGTAGCAATCAAACCGCTGAAAGGATGTCTGAACTTTGTGGTCAACAAACTTTACGGATAAATAGCAGCATCGTCTTCAATTCGCCTGGCTTTCCTAATGGCTATGACAGTAACTTGCAGTGCTCATGGACTATTATGCCCAATAACCCAGCCATGCATACAGAAATTATATTCATAACAGTTGATATTGAAGAGTTCCAAGATTGTTTTGCCGATTATGTGAGAGTATCGCACAGTAATGATCTACAAAACTGGCAAGAGTCTGCAAAGATCTGTAAAAAAACGGCCAGTGAAGTTTTACGTTACGAAGGTCGACCATACTTAAAGTTGGAGTTCGTTACCGATAGTGGCATAAATAAAACTGGTTTTTCCTCACTAATAACCACAAAATGCGGTGCCGAGTTAACCGATCGTAGAGGTTTTGTAAATATAACCGAATTGAAAGGCGGTGGTGTCAGTTACCAGCAGGACTGCATATGGACTATAAAGGTTAGACCCGGTCGTCGTATACGTCTTACGTTCCCGATTTTTGGCTACGTGTACCAATACTCAGAAGGCAATTGTAAAACGTATTTCTTAGTGCGCAATGGCATGGCTGAGGATTCGCCATTCTTAGGCAAGGGAAAATATTGTGATAACGATATAGCGGACATACTGGAAACATCTTCGAATCGAGCCTACATTAAATTTTCTAGAAACGGTTTTCCAACGTTTAGGGCTTCCTTCCACTATGAAGAGATAAGCCAAGATTGTTCAAAGGAGATTATTTTAATGGACGACTTTGTATGGGATCGCATACAAACTATAACGACACCAAACTATCCCAATATACCGAATCCCCATTCAGAGTGCATATGGAAAATTATAGCGCCACTGCACAAGACCATAACGTTAGACTTCTTTGGTGACTATGATCTAATACCAGTTAACTCGGATTCTAAACAATGTGAACTGGAATATGTTCAAGTGAATGATGGTGCTTCCGAAATAGCGCCAATTATAGGCAGATATTGTGGCACAACAAAGCCCAATACTATACGCTCTACAGGCAATATTTTACGAGTCACCTATTTCACTGATGTTTCTGAGCCTCATAAAGGTTTCCAGGCTAACGCAAGCATTAGTCGTTGTGGTGGTTTTTACTATGATTCTGAGGGTGTTATATCAGCCCCCGTAATACGTTTAAAACCGAACGAAAAAGATTTGGAGTGTGTTTACACAATGGAAATGCCATTGGGTTTCACCATTAATATCAGCATAGATAAAATAAGCTTACCAGAAGCCTATGGTGATCATAATAGCGACTGCAAAACAGAAACCCATTTGGAATTACAGGGGAAATAGATGCCTTTTCTACGGATGTAGAAAATATTACCGATACTTTGTTTTTGTGCGGTTCTGAGACAAATCGCTATGTCGTAGAAAGCAACAAAATGAGAATAATTTTGCGTATAAAGGACGGCTTCTATACCACAGACAGTTTTCAGATTAGCTACTCGTCCATTGGTGACAGATGTGGTGAGACCATTACGGCTTTAATAGGCATTTTACAGACTCCCAATTACCCCAAAGGTACCAGTTCACCCATACACTGTACATGGCACCTGGAGGCTCCAAAAGGAAGACGTATTAAGATAGAATTTTTGGACTTTGATATGGGCACGGGCATGGAGTCTAGCGGTAGAGTATATCGACGTTTAACCTTTAGCAATGATCGTAAATTGTCCTCTATCATTGAAAGAGTTACAGATACTATACCTCCGGCTATATACTCCAGTGATAATACCATGACTATAGATGCTCTAATGTTATCATTCTACAAGAATCGTGGTTTTAAATTGAAATTCACGGCCACTGAAATGTCGGTACATTGCCACAGTATGTCATGGTTCTTCTATGACATCACATCAGCTAAATCTCGAACAACGACTTTTAAACGTGAGGATAATGACAAGCCTACATATTGCTCTTATGAACTAACGCCCAACTACAATCAGACTTTGTCTCTACAGATAACAAAGTATGAAACCTATAATACGACACAGCAGTGGTATATCTACGGCTGTCAATATTCTTCGGCAGTGCAATTCTATGCTGGTGATGAACGAATTGCGCCTTTGCTACTTTGCCGCAATGAAACCCAACCCAGCGTTAGACTTCCTTATAACACGAAGCTAGTTATATCGGGCCATAAACGGAATGCTCTTCGAGAACTGGATTTACAGATGACATCCTACAATTGTGGTGGTATATGGCCTCTATCGTATTATGATACTTTTGTTATAACACAACCAGATATGAAAAATTATACTGGCCATTTAGAATGTGCGTGGGCTGTATGGGGTCATTCTGGTAGAGGTCTTTCACCACCTACCTTTGACGAAATCTATGACGATTTTCAAGTAGATGTTAACCTCACCACGGACTTTAAGGGTAAATGTGAAGACGAATATCTGATTGTGTACAATGGACCAAATCAGAATTCACCACATTTGGGACGTTATTGCGAACAATCGAGCATTGCCAGCTTAGTGATTACCAATGGCATTTTCATAGAATACATAACCTCAAATTACAATAAGAATTCCGTATTCTCTTTAACCGCTCACGAAGGTAGCGGTTGTGGTGGCATTCTAAAGTATCCTTACCGTCAAATTATCTTTGATTATCAATATAAAAATAATGTCGAATGTATTTGGGAATTGTCTACGGTTAATGGTTTCCATTTGGCTGCAATATTCTCCGATCGCTTCTTCATAGAATCCTCACCCAATTGTACCAAAGATTACTTGAGAATTCAGCAAAAGTCACCCGAAGAAGAACAATGGCGGGATATTACAACCGTATGTGGACGCACTCGACCTCAAATGGTTAATACTACTACAACAGAAATGCGTTTATATTTCCACTCCGATGACAATACCGTTGGTTCCGGTTTTACAGTAGATTTTGAACGCAATTGTGGCGGTATACTGTATGCCACTGACACTATGCAGGAAATAACCTCACCAAACTATCCTTCAGAATATCCAGTCAATCTAAGATGCAATTATACCATCGTACCTTCGGCCACAATAAGCAACACCGAATCGGATAGCTTGTATATAAGATTTATAGATTTTGTGCTTGAGGACTCTCCTCTCAACAAGTGTATGTTCGATAATGTAACCATAATTATAGGGGACAACAGCGCAGAAGATCAGGTTTTGTGTGGCAGGAAAACAAATTATGAAATCAGATCCAAGAAAATCATTTCGATTATATTTCAAACCGATGGTAGCTATGGGCGCAAAGGCTTTCGTTTAGAGTATGGCCACAATAAATGTGGTGCTCTTATAACCAATTCTACAATAATTGAGTCACCCAGAGATTCAGCCACACAAATGTATCCACATAGCAGCTTTTGCATTTGGAAATTACAGGCACCAGAAAATTATAAAATCACCATTAAATTTGAGTATATCGACTTTGAAGACCTAAACGGTTGCAGTTATGATGGTGTAGAGGTCTACAAGGGATTGAATACCGTTGAAAGTGAACGTATGGTGCAACTATGTGGCAATATAACTGGCCAAGTGGAAATCCTTAATATACAGCAAAATACAGCTCTCATACGCTCGTTTTCGGATGATCGTGATGCCTCCAGAGGTTTTAAGGCCTTAGTGAAATTTTTACCCAATTGTGACAATCATATTTATCTGGGCACGAACAATTTCACATACGATTTAAGTCGTTTTTCCGGTCAATATGCAAACAATCTTGACTGTTATTGGTTGTTCACCACAACCCCTGATCGCCAATTGAGACTGGAGTTTAGCACTTTCCATGTGGAGAATTCCACGAATTGTGTTAACGATTATTTAGATGTACGTGATGGTTCGGGTATGTTTGCTGATCAAATTGGCCAATATTGTGGTCATGATCTACCCAGTCCAGTGATAAGTTCAAAATCAAAGTTACTCCTGAGATTTGTAACAGATGAGCAAGAGACAAGCAGCGGTTTTATAGCCACCATTAAGGCAGTGTCCAAGATATGTGGTCAACAGAATTTAGATTTCACCACACAAAACGTAAATTTATTGAATGGAAGGGAAAGAGGGAAGAGAATAGAGATTAAAAATTTTACTATTTCCAGGTGATTACAATAGCATCACCGGACGATGGCACCGGGAAATATCCAAAATAATATCAACTGCATTTGGAAAATTAAAGCCGAAAAGAGTATACATTTACAGAGAAACTTGATATTGAGGGTCCCGATGCAAATGGTTTATGCTCTGCTGATTATATTAAAATTATCAACAGTGATGTAAGTATGGCACACGTTTAAATCTGCTAATCATTCAATTACTGTAGAATAACATACTGAAGAGTTATTTCAACTCTGATATCAATTTGTATAATTTTGATAAATTATTAATGACGAATTATGCATAGGTAACCTTCCCTACAATGTGCTCATCCTTATCAACACCACTGCAATTGCTATAGAAAACATTTTGCAATCATATATCCTAACCTTAGTAAATTGTAGTCCACACTCAACTCTCTACTTGACTCCTGATGTTAGAATTATTTGTCATCGTATAGGCCTGCCATAGAAATGCAATCACACGATTTATGTTGTATTTTATACATGAGTACCGAGACCAATCGTTTAAAGTCGAATCAAGATGTCAGATTTTTGAGAAACTTGTCATGGCAGTCGCCGAAGAAATATTTTCCATATTTCGTTTTGTTCGATATGTCGGGCTCAAACCCGGGAACCACGGGCTCACACCTACTAAACTATGGCGATTACTTATCAACCTTAGTTTATTCCTGCTTTGCTGCATGACTCAAATCTTCTTCTTTAGAGTATACAAAGATTTAGCTTCCCAAAGCCAATTTCGCCTTTCTCTATCTTGCTTTTCGCTGAGCATGTCGTTTCCAACATCCCAGCACCATTAGCAAACATGGAAGCTCCGCTTATCGCAAGCTCTTTTGTTGCCACTCTGTAGAGTGTAACATTATTTACCCTACCTAACTGATTTAGCTAGTCTAGACAGACTCTTACTATTTTTAAGATTATCTAATCAGAATTGGAGGCTCAAATAGCGGCCTGACTGTGCGATTGTATGGATTAGTCCTGTTCTTTGGACTTGGAATATTTCCCTGTGAAATCTAAAGCTGCAAAACACATACACCAATAATCCGCAGCCTCAAATCATATTCAACATTTTCGTTTCAGGATGCCGATGCCATTGATAAAGGCTATGGCAGTCAATTAACCTTCAATGGTAACTATCAAGGCAACTATCCAAGTTATGATTACGCTGCTGAGCATATTTATTGCGGTATTAAAATACCCCGATGATTATTTTACTACCTCGAAATCAGCGTTTATTAAATTTAAAAGCAATGGTGCAGTAAATAAGGCCGGCTTTTAAACTAAAGGCCACGGTAGCAGAAGGTAATAAAAAAAATTCTAAAAAAAAAAAGTTCTTAAAATTTAATTTCTCATCTATCTACACAGGCTGTTATCCGCAATTTCACTGGTACCCTGCAAGGCCGTATTAAGCTTACCGAGTCATCAGATCAATGTGATATTTTTATTAAAGCGCCCATTAATACCACTTTAAGTCTGTATTACAGTGAATTGGCTTTTATGGAATTTAATTGTGACAAAGAAAACATCGAAGTATTCGATGCACATACCAACACTTCGCTAGAAAAACTATGTGAATATATCGATTCTGGCAAATCACTGTTCACCAATACTAATGAATTACGCATACGGTTGGCTTTAAGTGGTTATTATACTCAAGTGGATATTACCTATTTGGCTAGTAACAATGGACCCGGCTGTGGTGGAGACTTTTATAATACAAAAGGCCTACTAACAAATCCATTCTATCCGCAACATGTGCGCAACAACTCCGACTGTCGTTGGAATATTAGAGTTCCGGGCAATTTAAAAGTTTTATTAAAATTCCCCATTTTTCATATGGGAGCCAAGACGACTTGCCGTACCGATTATTTGCAAATTATTGAACATGACGACATTAATAATGGTACAGAGAAGGTGATGCGTCAGTTCTGTGGCGAGGTAAGATTTTTTTCAACATTACCCTTCTTTATGCTTTTACTGACTGTATGTTTACTTTTAGGATGATCCTCGTTTTTATCTTAGCACAAAGAATTTTGTTACTGTACGTTTTCATAAGAGTGTAAATTATGATGGTACCGGCTGGGTTATCAATTTCAGTGGCGTTCATCCATCGATTAATACGAATTTTATTTATTAATTATAGTTTGAAATTTTATTAAACAATATGTATGTACTCGTATGTCAGTTCAATAAATTGTTAATTAATCCCAGTAAACATTTAAGTTTGCTCGTGGGAAAGGACAATGAGGAGTTGTTTTATAAAGTATTTCTTAGCGATGCCTCTCTCAGTTCAAAAAAAAAAAATTGAGTTCGATACTAAATTTCGTAGGAGGTCGTCATCTAATTTCATGAATCGGAATCGACCTGTCAAACTTCATACAACACAATTGTCTTCAACCACATAAAAAGGTTACACCAAGCCAGAGCAACATCATAAACATGCAACATTGTCTTGTATACAAGGCAACACAAATTCAGTTTAATGTAGTTCAGCTTGAAATCCTATTGTTTATTCTCTACGGCGTAATCTAAAATCTAAAGGCGACATCTTTATACCGAATTCTAAGGCGCTTTAAATACAATAAATAGTCATGACAGTTGATGATGCCATAGTCTAGTAGATGATGTGTTAGCTTATTAGACGTAAAGCCACGGTTCAAACACCAGTTCAGCTATGAAAACGAAAATATTTTAAATTTGTAGCTTCCACCAGAAAGCCATTATCAACTGTTAAAGTCCATTGTCATGGACTTTAAAAAGGTCAAAGGTGAACGTCTTATCATTCCAAATAATTTCTAACATATTTATCGAATATTAAAAAGCTTCAGTGATTTATGCTCATTAAATATTCTTAGATTTCGTATGGGAATTTTGTTTAATTTTTACAATTGATTGCACAAATTTGTTTTTTCTTTCTTTCTTTTCAGCACCTTGAACCCTATCAAATGTCTGCATATGTATGTATGCATGTATGTATGTATACATTATTTTTAAATGACAACCTTCAGTGCAGTTGTTTTTATTTTACTTTTTCTACTCATTCCTGTGAAATAATAATTTCCTTTGAATTATATTTTTTAAGCAGCAATTTCAATGCATTTGAAATGAAATATGCTCGTATTCAAAGAAGCATAAACAGAAATGTGCAAAGAATTGATTTAAAACACATTCTCGATAATGGCAGAATTGTTGAAGTCGTTGTAGTCTAGTAGGTAATATGACGGTTTATTAGATGAGTGCTCGTGGTTCAAGCCATGCAAAATATAAAAAATAACATTTCTTTCGACAGTCTTCTGGCAAAAATGCTGAGGCTAAATTGCTATGAAAAGTTTCTGTAGTTCGGAAAGGATCCAAGCCACCTGAAGTCAATAAGAAACCATCGGCCTGCTATGTAGATTTTCTATTAACAACATCCTAGGTTTAGAAGCAGTTTATCTTCAGTTTATATTTTAAGCCTTCTTGCTGAACCTTGTAGAAATCTTAAAAAAAGCTCAATAAAATGAAAGCAATCATATTTTTCTACTTAAAAACTTTTCTTCCTGTCTACACGTAGCTGTGTGTTCGTTCAACAGTGGTTTAAACATTAGCAGCTTCGCAAAAAGCTTTCACATTACACGTAGCGAACCTGCATGGTCCTTGACTGGCTTAGATAGCATTAAGTTACAAAATCTGTGGAACAGTTCCATAAGAATCTTTTCACTAATCACGAGCTTTCCACGAATTAAATCCGTCAGTGGTTCTTTGATCTCTTAAAACGTTAAACTTATTAACAATGCAGGAACTGCAACAGGGGAAGCCATGAACTTGAAATGAAGACGACTCCCAGATGGCCAACAAATATCTGCATATGGCAGGTCATTTTAAATAAAATCAACGGCTTCCCTTTAAATTTTGTGTACTTTTTTGTGCTGCTGTCTGTAATACTCGGTAATGATTTTTCTTTCTTTTAGAGATCTGCTCTGTTGCGCACGATTTTAGTATACGGTAGTGTATGGTT
>QOCX01000592.1:103158-117644 GCA_005959815.1 Sarcophaga bullata | reverse complement strand
TTATTATTTTTCTATCAGTTCCTTTTATATTAATAATTAATTTATTTTTCTAAAAAAAAAACTTAAAAATTATTTTTTTAAGAACGCATATTTTTTATTTAATTTTTGTTCAAAGAAAATTTTATATTTATTTTACTAAAAAATATATATTTTTTAATTTTTTTTATTTATTTTTATTTTTAAGTTTTTTTTTTAAAATTTTTAAATTTTTTTTATTTTTTTTAATTTTTTTTAATTTTTTTTATTTTTTATTTTTTTATTTATTTTTTATTTTTTATTTCTTATTTATTATTTTTTAATTATTTTTGTATTTTTATTTTTATTTTTATTTTATTTATTTCTTTACAAAATTAAAATTTATTTTTTCAAATTTATTTCTTTAAAAAATAATTACCATGACAGTTTTTTTGTTTTAAACTATATTTTTTTTTTTTTTGGAAAAAATATAAAAATATAATAAAACGATATTATTGTTTAACAAAAAACATAAATTATAAAATAATTAAAAGTATAATAAAAAATAATATGTAAAACATTAAAAGAGAGAAAACAAAGTTTAGTTGTAGTCTTTAATTGTATTTAAAAAACACAGCAACAACAACAAAAACAAAAAAATATTTATTAAAACCAAACAAAAAAAGAAAAAAACTGAAACTTTACAAAAAAAAATTATGTCATTTATAATGATCATTATATACCGAAAAAAAATTATGAATAATATTGCATACATAAATAAAAACTAAATCGAACAAATTCCATAAAAAAACAAAAAAAAATATATTTTCATTTTTGGATTTAAATAACATGTACTTCGATTTTTTTTTAACTACCTAACTCTAATAACCCTCTTTGGACTTAAAAGTCATGGTTTCATGGTGATGATTTTCAACCATTAATGCGGTAGACCATTAAGCTACATAACTGTCACATTCTTCTGTTCTTATTAGACCATTAACAATGGTGGGAGTGAGCGGTGAGTCTCTTCAGTAATCATGCTGACCGGCCTACCTATAGTCGGCTTCTCCTAAGCCTAGACGATGCTGAAGTTAGGTTGCAATCATAAATGGTGCCATTTAACCGTGTTAAATGCGGCAGACATTTGATGCATGGATTTCGCTCTTGGAATATCATCCATATGGTACTAACGGCCTACCCTCCTAATTCTATGATCGACTATTAACCTCAATTTTCTACGTGATTTGTTTTATTATGGGTTTCATGTTGGTTAGGTTTTATATATTAATATGGCTAATGGTGTAGGCAACTAACGATGAATATCTCTAGTTTTGTTTTGATTATCTTCTATACTAGCCTAGTTATCGCAAGCATTGAATATTCTAAGCTTTACACTGAATATTTATGAACTTCTCCATAATGATTCTAATTGTTAGACTTCCTTGCCCGCTTTCTTAAACCAACCACTTGCGTCTATTTCTGCTCCATTTCGCTTTTGGTTGTTACTGCACTAATTAGCCTTGGGCTGGTAGCATGATGCCTTGCAAGTCCATATTCTTTGTTCTTCTGACTTTGTTTTTTCTTGCTATTTATTCTGAGTTCTAATATTTCTATCATACAATAGATCTTGTAAACGAGTCTAGGCAGACATCAACCGCATAATCAAAATCTTGTAGTTGATGTAATAGACTCCACACGTAATTCCTCTACTCTATGAACAGATTTGCTTTAGGATTTCATCCTGCATTTTGCTGAGTAGTTGAGATGATTATTGTTATCCTTTATTTACTTCAAAATTGATGTCAAATGATTGCGCGAAAACAAGGTTTTATAGTTTCTCACATAATTTTGATGAATCAAATTATTTTCTGGTGAACAAAGGAGGTTCTGGATGCTTTCCATATGCTTTCCTGCCCGTCTGATATGCTGTATGAAATTCTATGAATTGCGCTTTTAAAATGTCCTGCCAGTTCATATCTTATATTATTTTCTCTTTTACTTTGACGGGATGTATGACTGTAGGTATTTTGTTTATAGCGGGCAAGCAGAAAGACCACCATAGTATATTAAGTATTGAGTTGTCTTACTAGAAGAGAATTTGAAAATTTTCCTTTTCACGAATCACATTTCAGTAGACTTCTGGCAAAAATTCGGAGTGCAAATAAAATTGCCACGAAAAAAAAAAACTTTAAATCTGTGATTCGATATTAAACTGTAGGTCTAGTTATTCGCGAATAAAATGAACGCACCAAACATGGGTGACTAAACAGTTGTAATGTTCGTAAGCAGAGTAATTTCACCCAAATATGTTTACATGCTTCATATGTTTGAAAGCTTCCATACTTTTGTGCTAATTTTAAATATTTTCTAATCAGATTCCAATAAAAAAAAAAGTTTTTCTCACTTCTGCGGCAACTTAGAAATTTTTTTTTAATCAGACTTTGATCAAAAAAATTTTTCTTTTTACTTCTGTGGTGTTTTTAATATTTTTTTAATACGATTTAATCGGTTTTCAATTTTTTTTTTTTTTTTTTTTTTTTTAACAAAATGGATTAATTTCTGAATATTTTATTGTGTTAATTATAAGATTTTTTCTACATTCTCTGTAGCATTTTTAACTAAAAATTCTCAAAAAATTCTAACCTATAATTATAATAAATTTGATTTTAATTTTAATTTGTCTTTGTTTGTTGTAAAAATGAATTTCAATATTTAAACAATTTCAATAATTTATTTAATTTTGAAAGGGAATTTGTTTATTTATTTAAAATTTTAAATTTATAAAATAAAAATTAAATTAACAAACACAACAAACAGTATTGAAAACAAAACAAAAAAGGAAGAAACACTTACTTGAACACCTTAAAACGTAAAAAAATAAAGAAATAATATTTAAAATATATTAGAAACAACAAAAAACTAGCTAAATATATATATTAAAAAATAAAACTAAAACAAACAAAATTTTATTTACAAAATCTGAAAACAAAAAAAAAATTAAAAAAAATTAAAAAAAAATTTAAAAAAAATTAAAAGAAATGCAAAAAGAAAACCACAACACATAAGTAAAAATAAATAAATATCATTAAGAAATAAAATAATATAAATTAATATAATATAATAAATAAACTTTTCCAAAACCCAAAAACCAAAAAAAAATTATTTTTTTTAAATAAAAAATTAAAGCAAGAAAATTTTCAGTTAAAAAATTTTTTTACTCAAACAAATTATAATTTTTTTCTACCTATAATTAAAACAAAAAAAAAAAAAAAATAAAACTTAAAATAGTAACATAACAAAAAAACAACGTAATATAAATAAAATAAAAACTTGAAAATAATATTAAAAAAAAAAAAAATAAGAAATGTTATACAAATTTAAGTCATTTATCTAATAAGCGTAAAATAAATTCATCTAAAATAAAACAGCAACAAGAATTAAAAAAAAAAACAAAAAAAATTATATACATAATAAATAATTACATATTATACATAATAATTAATTATAAAACCAACCATATTTCATTTACAAATTAAGTTAATATTTCATATTATTATTACAAAAAAAAAATTAAATTAAAATAAAAAATTAAAAATTAAAAAAAAAACAAATAAGTATAATAATAATAATAATGATTATATAAAAGTAAAAAAAAAAACAGAAAAATAAGCAAAAAGCAACAACAAAAACAAATAAAAGAAACTTAATAAAAAAAAATTATGATATAATCAACAAAAAAAAAAATAATAATAAAATAATTGTAGGAGTTGTTTTTTTTTCTATCATTTTATCATTGCCCCCTTAAGCCACAGATGTTTCATTGCAATTAGAATCTTCCACATTTAGTAGTTCGGGGCTGGAACATCCCAAAAATTCTTATTTTCAAAACGAATTTTTTTTTTTTTTCTTCTAATTTTTCATTCCGTATCTCTGTTCACAGGTCTTCTCATGCATCCCTCCAGCCAACAGACAAACAGTTTAACTAGCCTTAATCAGGCAGCAGCCTCAAATATGTTACGTTCCTCACGTGGTGGTGGCGGCGGTGGTATTGGTCTTGGACCACAATGTTTCGAACAAAACAATATGATGATGAAATCATTATATGAACAACAACAACAGCAACAACAACAATTACTAGCTGCACAACAATCGTTACAGGGCCTTCTAACGCCCGGCTCCAGTAATAGTTGTAGCAGTACGAGTTTGCAACAATCGAACAGTGTGAATAGTAATAACAACAACAACAATAATAATAACAATAATTATCCGTTAGCCATGGATTGTGATCCACCATTGGCTACACAACAAATGCCACCACCACCACCGCCACAACAACAACAACAACAACAGCCAGTACGTTTTGGTATAACAGGGGCAACGTTACAAGGTGCCGGTGTAACATCAACTACGGCGTTAGGCGGTAGTACAACTTCTTTGAATGCAGTACGTATACGACAAAATTCAGGCAGCGGTGGTACGGGTGCAGGATTTAATCCGCTACAAACGAAACATCAAACAAATAATCAACTGCCACCACCACCGCCGAACAGTAGTAATGTAATGCAAACCATCTCAAATGTTAATATGGGTGGTGGTGGCGGTGGTCATCATCATAATTATGCACCTGCTTCATTGCCTTTAGATTTGGTACATCATCCATTGTCGGCGGCTGCGTCACATCTAATGATGACCGATTCAAGTGTTATAACTGCCTCTGCCTCCGGTGGTGCACCAAACACCGGACCTGCCTCATATTCTTCGTGGCCGCCACAAACAAATCATGTTTTTAGTCTGCCGCCACCGCCACCACCCTCCCATATGCTGGCTGGGGTAAGTATGAACAGTGAAATGTCTACACAACAACAGCAGCAGCAGCCGCCAACATTGCCATTAAATCTACAACAACAACAACAACAGCAGCAACAACAATTAATGCAACAACAGCAACATTTACAACAACAACAACAGCAGCAATTACAACATTCACAAAGACGTATGATAGGAGGAGGAGGAGGCGGTGGCGGTGGTGATCACTCATCACGTTTACCTTCAGGCTCTGCAGCAAATAGTTCGAATTCATCGAGTGCTGGCAATAATAGTGGCTCCGCCAGTGGAGATGCCTCTTCGCCCATGGTCGGCGTTTGTGTTCAACAAAGTCCTGTAGTTATACATTAGGTTCTACACACTCCCTACCCACACACTCCTCTTTTCCTTTAGTTTTCTGCTTAAACTTGTTAACTTTCTGAATTTACTCTTACCACATATGAAACTTTATGGCTGGTTTATTAGCCTCGTCCTTGTTAACTAACTACCGTTATGAAATGGTAGGGTAGATAGGCATGGTTTTTTTTTAAGAACATTTGTTTTCTTCTTCCTTGCTACATACTTGCCTCTTCTATACTTACAAAAAAAAATCCGAAAAAAAGCAAAAAATAATTAAAAAAAATAATAATTAAAATAAAAACAATAATATTGTTTTATCTTAATTATTAAATCTATAATTTGAATTGTCACTTTCGTTTTGCTTTAGAGATCCTATATCACTTATATATGCCGCTATCTGATAAGCTACTACACTATTATAAAATTACTCTCTACTCTCTCTCTCTCATCTCATATCATTAAAACAAACAAAAAGAAAACAAAACCAATTTATTCTTTTTTTTTGTCTTTTCTTTTAAAATGTTCTCCTTATTAAAAGAAATTTAACTTAATTTATAACTTTTTTAAAACATTAAGATTTTGACACCTCCTAGACATCAGCGGCTACACATAGTATATAGTACAGACTCTCATACCAACTATCTAACTATCGTGTCTTGCCCAAGCCGATAGTACCCCTCGGACTACGGAGGAGGTCTAGCCTCTCCGGTGGCGTATAGGGTACGATCTAAAAATCAAAACGACAACACTAATTCGTAACCACCACAGCAAGCATTCGTGCCACTAGTAGACAAGTGAATTATATCTAACATTATTATTTAAATATTATAAGCGTATATACTTATATATACATATTTTATCATATACTATATATATACGCATGTGTGTATGTAAGTTAAATATAATTTAAAACGAATGCTGCTTAAAAAACTATTACACCATACAGATCCTTTAAACTGACAGCAAATTCTTGAGTTATCAACAGCAATTTTAAATTATTTTTCTCTTTAGTTTATAAAATTTAAGCGAATATGTATATAATGAGCTGGCCAATTCCATTATAAGCCCCCTATCGACAAAGAATGCGCAGTTTACAGAGCTATAGTTATACTATAGTATTACACCATGCAAGATCCCTTAAACTGACAGCAGATTCTCGAGTTATCAAGAACAATTTTAAATTCTTTTCTTCTTTAATTTTTTATTTTTTTTTAATTTAAGCGAATATGTAATGAGCAGCTCAAAACCTCTATCCACAAAGAGTTTAAAGAAAATGTTCTACAATTTTCAACTGCTCTTAATCACAACATATCCCGCAACAGTACGGTTGGGATCAATTCCAGATGCTTGTCAGTAATTTAATCGCGCAATGCTAGCTAACAGATCACACGCTGGTTTTAGCAAACCACAGCCGCGAGCCGGTTTCACACAACATCATCATCTCAGCCAAGGGCCAGGGCAGCCTGACTGTGAATAAATGCTGTATGAACGAGCCCAGTTGTTCAGTAAGTGTTCTTGTAATACTTGGTTTGTTTGTTTTGATTCAGGCAGAATATGAAGGGCGAAGTTATTAAAAGTTTTCTGCATTCGTTTGCTTCCTGCAACTCTGTCTCTTTTTATCTGAAGCAATACTGGGTTCGCTACAGAAAACAAAGTTTCAGAAAAGGCACTGTTTCACGGGAAATAAATGGTTTTTTATAGAAAGCAGTGGGTGGCCTGCTTTGACTTTGCAGTAAAGTTAATATTCTTTATCACTCTTTAGTGCAAAAAACAAGGCAAGCTTTTTTGTAGCCACCAATATCATTTCGTAAGAGTAAATCCTTTTCACTTTAGCCAATTATAGACAAGTTTAGCTTGGTATAGACTATTTCACCGAAGATACATGATTTTTGTGGGGGCGTAATGACTTGGCTGCTTTGTCGGTTAAGAATTTTCAAGCCTTTCTTGTAGCTGTCCATCCTATATCACTCTTTAACTAGTTATTGGCAGATGTATTTGACAAAGGAATCGTTTCTTGGTTACTTTATAATCAAGACTATTGTAATTGTCTATCCGATGTTACAAGAAACGCCTTATGATTTTGGCTAGTTATAGACGGGTGTTCATAACGATTGCCAGGAGCATACATGATGTTAATGAGAAGAAGCTAATGAGACAGTTTCTTTCAGAGTACAATAAAGCAACCTTTCCTGGCCCGAAACTTTTTTGTAACTGTTTATCCCTTCTTGTCAATTCTTGCCCATCTTTAAAGCAAATCTATTTCCAATACTCTGATGTTTTTAATCTTTTATTTCTAATTTCGGCAAGTATATGCAGAAACCGCTTAAACTGTGTCTCCAACAATTATTTTTTACTTAACAAAGTCGCCTAGTATAATATGGCTTTAGATTGAAACAAAGAAACCCAATAAATGACTTTCAAAGTGCATTAACAGTTTAAACATTTCTAGCCTTTATTAACATCCAAAGATTTTCGAATACATTTTGAAATAAATTTACGAATTTCCATTTTATATAACTTATCAGGAATGAAGTATCCGCGGGGATTTGCTGTTCAATTTAATGGAACGATTATGGACAGTCACTGAACCTTAGAAAAAAAAAACTTTTTTTTGAGGTTAAGTATACCTTCATTATCGAGCCATAAAACAATAATTTTTACACGCTTTACTTATAATTCAACGGTTTTCTAAATCCGTCCATAGTTTTCATTGTTTTTTTTTTAAGTAAATATAAAAACACAATAAAAAAAACTTCTTTTAAAGAGAAAGCAAGATTAATAATGTTTTAAAACTGTTTACAATTAAATCCAGATATACAATTGATTGGCTATACGGTGTTACTACAACCCTAAAGCTGCCTAAATATATTTGAGTATGAAATTATTGTGTATCTTTTATAAAAAAACTTACAGCAGCTTAAAATAATTTAAAAAATTAAAAAAAAAAATATTAAAAAATAAATAAATTTGAACGTTTTAAAAGTGCTACTTTGTAATCAAACCTTTTTAGATTTTTTTTTTAATTTTTAAGTTCAAAACAAAAAATAAATTTTATTCTTTACTTTTCAATCAATTTTTTTTTAAGTTTAATTTTAATTTAAAAATTAAAAAAAAAAAATAAAAAATAAACATAAAGAACGACTCAATAGTTTTACAAGTTTTAAACATAAACAAAACAAAAACAAAAACAATATAAAATACACATAAACAAACAATAGCAAAATTTTTTTTTCATTATTTATTTAATTTTTTTTAGTTAAATTTTTTTTTTTATACACCAACAACCTACAACACACTCACTTTTTTCCTCGCCTTTGTTTTTAATTAAGTTTTAATTTTTAATTAAATAAAATTAAAAATAAAAGAAATATAAAAACAAATTGTATAAACATGAATTAAATGAATTGCAAACAAATTTGCTAGCTAAGTTATAAACAAAACTAAAAAAAAATTACCTTGAAAAACAAAATGTTTTATTATAAATTTTAGCTTTTTTTAACAACAAAAAAGGAAGCATTATATTATAAGCAAAATAAAATAATATTTAAAGAAACCAATCAACAACCATCCTTCCCATTTTATTTTTTAACTTTATTTTAGTTTAAATTAATTTAAAAACCAATATACAAACAAAAAAAATTAAATTAAATAAAATAATTATAAAACATCTAAATTAAGTTATAAAAAGAAAAAAAATAATTAATTAATGATGTCTAGTTATAAATTTCAGCCTAAAGTTAAACAGAAACAAACAAACAAAAAAAAATATTTTAAATTTTATTGCAAAATATAAAACAACAAAAAAATGAAAAACAAACAAATCAAGTGATTTTATTAAAAATATTTCTATAACCACCAGAGCCAGCAGATTGGTGAATTTAAATACGTGAAGTTAACAAAAAGTAGAAATAGACGCACTATTTCCCCTAGCAATGGAATCATTCGGAGCTTTTAATGAAACGCTTTAAACTCCTAATTACCATCACATCATTTCCAGTTTCCTCTTCTTGCTCATCTCTACAGTTTCTGCAAATTACGTTTGCATAAAGTCATGTGTTCAAGATCACTGTGTTTCGCTTGAGTTCTCATAATGCAATAATCAAGAATGACTCCAACAATCATATTAAACGAGCTCTTTCGGAGCCATTGCTCTGAAAACCATCACGTATCAGCGTATCACCAGCACGTATCAGAAGGTAAGTATTACTGTCCTTCCCAAAGTCAATTTAATCCTTGATAATCCTTACCACAGGCTTTGTGAAAGGCACTGCAATGTAGCCTTATGAAGTGAGCAATAACTACCGACTCCGTAAAAATTCAAACATCGTCAGTTCCATTTCGCCTCTAACAAGACAGGAAAATCTGAATTGAAACTTTAATGAGGTGCATTGTATCATTTTGCCCATACTATCTGAAATGGATGCTCTAAACTTCCAGGAGAAGTCATAGTGCGGTATTCAGTTCCAAAGATGCCTAATAGTTTGAACTCCCAAGCCCTTATATTAACGATTTTCAAGACACTTTTCTATTCGGAATGAACCGCAAAAGGTGCGCCGTACTTGGCGACTAGAAATCAAAAGAGAGACAAGAAACTTTGACCATAGTAGCCTTAAGATTTTGCAATCTCCTTTATTCCTCCCCCCATGAAGAATTCATGATCGATTAGTATCTAAAGAAGTGTCTCAGGTGAGTTATATCAACCGCAATACATTCCTACGTAAGAACGCGTTGGACCACCATAAATAAAAAATTTTAATTCCGTTTTTTTTTTAATAACAAATTCGTCTGTATTTATTATAAAACAGTATTTACTATTGCATTTCATGCTATATAACTATCTCTATCCAATTTTAATTTCTCGCTCTTAACCGTAAAAAACTTGCTACAACAGCTTAGAACATGACTTGAGCACGATAGTGATGTTGCAATTTGTTCGCTCTGCAACCCAATTTCATTTGCCATTTAGCTTGTACACGTTTCATAACATGAATATCACGAGCTTTACGAGCAGCAGCATTCTGTTCTGTTTTTGTCCAACCTAAAGCGCGATAAGTGCTCAAGAGATGATGTAACTTGCGATCCGATTTCTTGGCAACCAAGGCACGATTGGGATTCAAGCGTTGCTTATAGTAGCGCAACAAAGAACGATGGCCAATAACAGCACCTGAAGGTAAAACCAATTGATATTCATCGCCTTCCAAAAGATCGGGTACAACTTCTTCGTCGATGTCCACGCCTTCTTGCTATAGAGAAAGAAAAGGTTCATTAAACTTTATAATATTTGAAGGCTTTAAAAAAACTTACATGATCTGGATAACTGGAGCTGTAGTCATAATAATCAGCGTATTCAGCTAAGGCCAAACCTTCGTGCAACATTTGACAATGGCCTTTGTCGACCATATGTTTTCTTACGGCATCCAAAGAATAGAAAGTCTTGCCACGATCATTGCACCATAGGCATATGAAATAAACAGCAACCTTTTCACCCAAATAGTATAAAAGGCCCTCCAAATCTGTGCAATACTCAATGTCGGGTATGAAGAACGAATGTGCCTCAGACATGTGTTTTAAATTATCCATAATATCCTCGGCCTGGTGTACACAAAACAAACAATCTTTGTCTGTTAGAGGATTTTCTGCCAGCTCATCCAACTCATCAGAATCCACGACCTCCTCCTCCACATCCTCATATTCATCATCATCGTCATCTTCCATTTCCACATCTGCTCCTTGGGCCTGTTGCAAAGCAAATTTACCTTTACCTTGAGCAGCTGCTGCAATAGCTGGATGTGGACGGGGTTGTATGACAGATTTAGTGGTGACTTCCTTATCGGCCTCAGGGTTTTCTCTTTCAAATTTAACTAGGTTTTCTTTGTGTTTCTTGCTACCCAAATGATTATCATGGGCCTTCTGATTGCCAAACTGTTTGCGACAGGCATTGCAATACAAACTCATCTGACGTTCCTCATTGGCAGTAGTTTCAGCATTTCGCATTTGTATAACACGAGTCTGGAATTCCTCAGCCGTTACTGGTGGCAGTTCCGCCACTCGTCTCTTGAGATTGTAACGATGCCAATCAGTTTTATAATGTTCTCGCTGTATATCTGCTGAGGCGAATTTAACGCTACAATTTATGCATGTAAAATTAGACATTTTTTCGTTTATTTTAATTATTTATTCCAAATTGAAAAATTTCACAATTTTTATCACCAAAATTAATAGAAAAATTATCACTTTTTGCTTGCAAACACGTTCTTTTTGTTTGTCAGCAGCAGAGAATGAGTTTTGCAGAGAGAGTATGTCAAAAGGTAAACACAGCAAATTTAGTGCAAAGGCAGTGTTAATAAAACTAACGCCGATGTAAATATCAAACAGCTGCCAGATTAAGAAAGAAAAAGGCGATATCAGTATAGAAAATGATATTAAACCGACCATTTAAAAAATAATAATCTGGCATCCCTACAACCGCCATAATGGCAGCTGATTAGTTTTACCGGTTGCTTAGTAAGTTAACGGAAGCGCAAACAAAAATTTTTTATAAGTTTTCATAAATTTGAATAGAAAAAACTTGAATTATACCACAATGGAGGGGAAGGATAATCGATCCAAAGAGTAAGTATTTGTCATTCAACTCCTAATTAGCAAAAGAACTGTAGCACAACTTGATACATTTTTTCATTTTTTTCTTCTGTAAAGCAAACGCTACAAAATGAAGTCCCACTACCGTAATAAAAGCAAATACTGCACAACTTCATCGTCCTCGGGGCAATTGGAGACCGTGCGTGGTTATGTCGATGTAGTGGATTCAAGTGATGAACGTTTTGTGGATCGAAATGAATGGATTAAGGGTGGTGCAAAAGTCAAGTCACCCAAAGCATATCCCGTGGACATGCACGGTTTGCCAGTGGAAGATGAGGAGAATGAACAAATGAGAGCGGGTGATTTTAAACTTATGTCCCAGTTACCTTCAGCTATGGGTGGCCATTTTAAGTTCTCATCGGAAAAACAATGGGAACAGGCTGAAAATGAAGAGTTTTTGGATAACACTGAAGCTAGTGAATATTTCACCTTGAATTTGAATTTGCTTAATAAGGGCTTGCAAACGATACCATTTTACAAACGCATGGATTATTCTTCCTCTTTGTTTAGCAAAGATCAATTACTAGCCATGGAACAGGCTGCCGAGGAGGCAGAGAAAACCTATCAAAATGTTTTAAAAGAGCACATAGAAAATCCACGTATAAAGGTTAACTCTGCCAGTCGCAAAACAAACTCTGCCAAGAGTCAAAAATCAACAACGAAAGCAAAATCACCAGAAGCCAATGATGAATTGGATGAATTATTAAATATAACGTCAGACCAAATGTCTAAAGTTAGTGTTAAATCGGGGTCGACAACTCCAGCTGTTAATTCCGCCACACCGGATAAGAGTACTGCAGCAGCTGGTACAGATAATAAAGATGATATACAGCAATGGCTGGATAATGTGTTAGAAGAATAAGAGAAGTTAACAAGGTAATGAAGTAGTAGTAGTTGAGTTGTTGTAGTTGTTATTTGAAAGTATTTATTGCAACGTTCGAAAGAAGCTTTAAAAGCTTTTTTTTTCATAAATAAACGAATAAAAAAAAATAAAATTGAAAATAAAAGCGCTGCAGAAAATAAAGAGAAAATATTTAAATTTGCTTTTAAAGGCCCATATAATAATAAATATGAGGCCTTATTGTAATTTAATATTGAATGAAGTTTAAATCAGACTTTAGATTGTTGAATCGTAGAGATATTTTGACAATTTTGAAACGCGTTAAAGACAAAATGTTTATATCGTAATTAAAAAAAGCGTCGAAATCCTTCTACGATTCGAAAATCTTAAGAATCTGATTGCGCCGGTTTAAGGAAAATTTTGTGGTTCATTTAAGATATTTTGAATTGCTGTTCACAAAGTATTGCTATTATTTTAGAAATACCTATAATGTCTGCCTCAAGTCTATTTCCCTGACAAACTCTTTCAAGGTGTTCGTTGTCAATACAAAAAATTCTCTCCTCTTTAGTAATTGATATACTTTCTAGGTATTGCCTTTTAGGAAGCCTCAATGTTGCATTTCAAGAATGTGTTCCGAAGATTCGTTCTCTCGTCACGAATCTAGATATTGTCCTCGAAACAATCCACTTTCTTGTGCCAGTGAATACACCGGTTACCAAACCTCAAAAAAAACAAAAAAAAAAAAAAAAAAAAAAAAAAAAAAAAATAAAAAAAAAAAAAAAAAAAAAACAAAAAAAAAAAAAAAAAAAAAAAAAAAATGTTACTTATGGGCAGTCTGATTTACGACTCAGTTTTCCTTTTATTGAAGTTTTCAACAAAAGTTATATTGGCCTCAAACCCACTTGATCTGAGAAGAGTCTTCGCCTCGCTTTATTTACTTTGAATATACCTTTCCAAACTTCCGCTCGCATTCCACAGAAAGATTCTGGATCCATCAGCGCCATGGAAAATTTATATTTTCTGTCTATGACGAATTGAGCACATCTTTCGATGGCATAGACTTCCGCTTGAAGATAGTCGTAAGTTTCTTCATATGCTCGGAATATTTCATTCTCTTTTAAAAGAGTATGCAACTCCAATTACTCCACTTATTTTCGGTTTTTAGTCTCGTTTCTACTGGGTTTGTTCAGAGTACTGTGTAAGAAATCTGCTTGCTATTCGATTCATAAGGTTCTGAAATTCTCATGTTAGACTTGTCTCAAATCAACCTATCTACAACTTTGGTTTTCCTACCATGTGCAGTGTACTTAAATCCAACAAAATCCTTTTGCTTTGTTGTTGTTGTTGTGCCAACACATGCTAGTTTCTGTATCTTGTTCAACTCAATTTAAGGCTGTTTTTGATTTTTTTTCTGTCTGCCTAAATAATTACACTAGAGATCTGACTGCTATGGTATACTCAGTGCAGAATTCTTGGTTTTCAATTCTCGCGATTTTCCTGCAAGCTTTCTGCCATTTCTACCATTATTACATGTATGGCCTTTCCTGACATGCTCTCCTACAATTTAACGTCGTCTCCGCACGATAGATGACTGATAAGCCAATGCGCTACATATTAGAGCCTCGGCGGGTGATAATGGCACATTATTTGCTAGCATTATGCGTATTTTCGATTGCCTAACTAACGAGATTTCCAAAAAGAATGGATGTCATAAGACCACGTGATTTATTCGGTTTTCTAAATTGTCAGTTATTAACTGGTAGTAGGCTACGTTATCAGGGAGAAAAGTATGTCTGAATGTTTGAGGTTCTTCAACTTTTTCGTCTCTTAGGATAGGTATCTATTCTCTTACAAGTTGTTAATGAAAAGGTTGGCAAACATATGCGAT
>QOCX01000592.1:70604-103150 GCA_005959815.1 Sarcophaga bullata | reverse complement strand
CAGCGTAATTTTTTAAACTTTTTTGGACTTTCAGTATTTACTTACTTGACCATTGCAACACTTTCGTCAGGATTACAAACTAACTTCTTAGGCCACTCTTGTTGTATCTATAAGTAGCGAGATCTCTAGTTTAATATTGATTTCTAGCGACAGTTTTAAGAAACTTATCGCCGCAGGAAATGATTTTCTTCATATTTCGTTTTTGTTGGAGATGTCTGAGCTGAGGTTCGACTACCCACTAGGCTGCGGTGACTTCAGCATTAGTTAACAATCAATTCCACGCTACAAACTCAGTCAATATAATATGCACGGACGATGTCTTATGGCTCCCAAAGGACAAGAAGTGTCCTTATTGTGTTCTCAGCTAGAACCATTCCTATTGCTTGGACGGGTTTTCGTTCTCTTCGTGCATGAGTTTATCGCGTATGCGCTTTCCTAGAAGTCTTTTAAAATAGCTTGATTACACAGTTGCCTCAAGTTTTCCATTTTCCTAATGAACTTTCCAGGATCTTTAATGTTTTTCTCTATCATCCGATGTTAAACCAGACTAGGGAATGTTTTATTGTTATTGAATCACTTTTGGTGGTCTGTCACGTCTTCGATTGTGCTTGTGATTGAGCTCTTCTTGAAATCTTGTCTTTAATGTCTGATAAAGGCATTTAAATTTGATCCAATATGACGTCGATAGCATATTACGTTTTATCGTATGCCGAAAAAAACTAAGATTCTTTGCATTTATGGAACGATTAACATTGAAAGCTAGACTTTAATTAACGTTTTAAGGCTTAAACAGAAATTTCTTTCATACGCTAAAATTTTGTGGCCATATTTGTTAACCTTCTGTTTAAAACACCAGGTTTTCTAATGACCTGAATTCCGATTTTTTTTTATTGTTGTTGTTTTTCGAATTTAATTATAATCCTTTACCAATTATTCTTATTATTTAAATAAATTCTTAACAAGCAGATTTCAACACTACAGCCTGGTGTGTTTATTTTAGAACCTCTTTCTCTAGAAGAAGAAACTGTTGGCGGGTAGTAATTAAAAAATAAAATGCACAACTTATGATGCTCTTATGATACTTATGACAAACCAAATCGCAAAGTTGATAATCTTTTCATGTGCATGAATAATTAAAATTTATTAAAAACTTTGCAGTTACGAATTCTCCTTTTTTTTACCTTTTTTTGCATCTTTTCGTTTCGTCAAGGAAAAAAAAAGAGAAGAGAGTGTGCAACACAGAAGAAACAACAACTTTTGAAAGAAAAAATTAAAAAAAAAACATGGAAATGGCAGTTATTTAAAGAGCAAATTACAGGGTGTTTTCAATGGTGGATGTTGGTCGAGTATTACAGTAGCTTTGGATCTAAAACTAGATCTTCAATTTATCTGCTTTAATAACGTCCCAATGGCTTAACTTTACTTTTTGTAACTTAATTAACATTCTGCCTTATCAGTTACCTCATCGGAGGTAATCCGATTGGAAGATTATGATTTTTTCCTCAAATATACCCTCCGTAAATCGTATAAAATCGGATAAAACATGGAATTGTAGGGGAAATGAAGCTAATGGGCTAGATAGCCATGGTACGAAGGATTCCAAAATAGATTTCCTTACGGTCAGGCCTTACCTGGGACCGGAGATATAGGCGATTAAGCTAACCTTTTCATTGCAGCAATGATAAAAAAAATGAAATTGTGGGGAAATGAATTTAAAAATGTTAATATTTCTCATTGAGTTAATATTTCTCATTGAATTAATAACAAAATGACCTATTTTTCGCATGTTGCATTAGTTTGGTAGATGACTTACATTTTTTTGGTCAATGATTTGCATTTTTTTGTTAATGAGTTGCATTTTTTTGGATCGAAGACTTGTACTTTTTGTTGATATGTTGCATTTTTTGGGTGATAATTTCCTTTTTCCGAGTCGATGACGATTTGGATCGATGACTTGCATTTTTGGTTGCATTTTTTTAGCCGATGTCTGCCATTTTTATCGATAGGTTGCCTTTTTTTTGGTTGAAGGCTTGCATTTTTCGGACGATAACTTGATTTTTGTCGTTTGCGTTTTTTACCGATGAGTTGCATTTTTTTTTTTTTTGACTGAAGCAAAAATGTTGAACCCTTAAGACATCATCCATTTAAGCTAACCTTGATAGAAACGATGATTCGACCTCGTTTGGAATTACCCTGTTTTGGGGAAATAATTTTAAAATCTTTTTGCCAAGCCATCCATCCATTATTATCCATCCCCCTGAGTTTGCATAGAAAAGCATTTTTTAGCTCGTTAGTGAAAAAATCTGCTTTTGCTCACTTGTTTTCTTGTTTTGATTCTTTTGCCAGTTCTCTTCTCTTCTTTTACTTGTAATGAAAACAAAAGGTAGCATGCAAAATCTTGCATAGATTTGCATAAACATGCTTTTCATTTTTTCTTTTTTTTTTTCAGAATCTAAATCTGAATTATAAACAAAGAAAAAAGTAGAAATAAAAACAGTAGAAGATGAAATAACGGTAAAAATATGAATAAATAATGATAAGATAAATTTTTCATGTTAAAAAATGCATTTCAAAAACGAATGCACACAGCATGATGGAGTAGGTTACAGGGAGGAGAATATGAAAAACAAAAACTTTCGAGGAATATTAAAAACAAATTCTTACAAATTATAATTTATATTAAAAACTAAAATGTAATCTTTTTTCCTGTTCAAGACTTAGTCAGATAAAGCAGAAAGCAGGAGCGTAAGATGATAATACGAAAATGAATAGGGGTTTCAACCCATTTTATAGAGAAAGAAATCTTAATACTTTTGATACTTAAAGACTTGGTCAATCTAGTATATTTTGGTCCTACCTTGTAGCTGATTCTCGATATGTTAGGTTAGGTTAGCTGGTTCACTCGTTGGTCATATGGCCTATTGTGTTACCCAGTGTCTGTGGGAGTGTTAGACAGTATACATACCCTCAACCTGGCATTCACTGTGGTAATATGGGAGTCTGTTTAATACTCTGATATTGAAATCTTCTATAGACAATACACACTCCGTTTTCCCATTCAATTTAATGCATATTTCCAGAGAATTGGGAGGGGAGGATCTGTCTTCCCATTCGTGTAATCTCTGTAAGCGATGATGTCTTATTAATTAATCGGTATTGAGGAATGATTCCAGTATTTCCATATAGCTAGTTAGGCCAGCGGTTTGTCAAGTTCAGCTTGATTACCGAGATTAGAAAATCTGAACAAGTCTTATGGCAAAAATCTTTAATGAGACGAGGATTATAAAATGTGGAAGGAGGATCAGTCTTCCCATTCGTGTAATCTCTATAAGCGATGACATCTTATTAATTAATCGGTATTGAGGAATGATTCCAGTATTTCCATACAGCTGGTTAGACCAGCAGTTTGTCAAGTTCGACTTGATTACCGGGATTAGGAAATCTGAACAAGTCTTATGGCAAAAATCTTTAATGAGACGAGGATTATAAAATGTTAGTTCTTCGTCTACCAAATTATTGTACAGATTTGTGAAAAAACTGTATTCTAAAGAGTGCTTTGAAAATTTAAAATGGATAAAAGCTACACGTTCGGGTCTCTAGACACATTCCCGGTCATATCGTAGTGTTTCCATATAAATTCCAAACTGATTTTAGAGTGATGTTAAGGATCATTTTACTTGATCGCAGGAAATGTGTTGTAGTTTGGCTTTGTGTTGATCCCAAGCAGCTGAAGTGATTTAAGGTTGGATCCAAGAGTTATACTGGATTAGTGAGGGAAGCGTTTGAATTGGTGGGTTATTGAAAGCAATGGGTTTAACTAGTGTTCATGGATTTTTGTAAATTCGATGCTTTCGAGTTTAGATTGTAATTTGATTGCGGTTAGTAATGTATTATTTGTTAGTAACGAATTATTTCCCAATGTTCTACGTCCCTGTTAAAAATATTTTATAATTTTACAGTTCTAGGACGCACTTACGTTATTATTTCCGTGTTTCGTTTTTTTAATGACTTAATTTATGTCAAAAACTTGTCATCTTTATATGGCTCTTTAGAGGGAGAAACATTAATAAGGTCAGCATTATAAAGACAACGTTTCATTTGAAACAATTTAATTTTTTTTTAACAGTAGAAGCTACTTTAAAATATTCGTTCTTTTGTCACTTGATCTTTTAAAGCTAAAATGGGTTTTAGAATCTGCTTTTCGCAGACTTATACGTTTTTGTCGACCATCGATGTTAGGTGCTCTTATTGCTGAATATCTCCTACAAAGCACACGCTTTGCCCAAAATATTTGACATCAAATAGGGTTCTTAAAGAAACTTATTTGCCTATCTATCTATCTATCTATCTCTGTAGCTGCTATACAAGATCTGTGCCTTTTATTTTGTTCTTAAATTATTTACAAAAGTTGTAATTAAAATTAATGACAATATAAATACGTACAAAAGATGTAACAAAGTTTATACACAAGTTCGTCTATATAAACCTCTATGAAGAAAAAACTTAAAAAGATTATTTTATCATATGCATGCATATAGAAGCGTAGCATGAATATGCTTGATAAACATGAAGTGCTTATAGAGATCATATCAAATGCTTAACATTTACAAAAAAAAAAAATGCAATTATTGTCTGATTTCTTTATTCTATTATAATCAAAAAAAAAACAAAAAAAAAATAAAAATAAACTTTCGTATGGGAATAAAACTAACCTCACTCTTCTTTCATATGTATGCATATGCAATCTAACCTCAATTGATATCTTAACCTTAAAATCTGTTAAGCTTTAACTGTTATTATGTATGTAAATAATAACAATTCATAGTTAATTAACCATTAAATTTTGATTTTACTGCCTCTATTGTTATTAAACAAAGAATCGCAATTTGTTACAACAAGTGTGCCCTATTATTATTGTAATTTTACATGTTTACACCCCTCCCTTGTCCGTCTGAAGTCTTTTTTTTTATAGGCAAATCGGTTTGAAAAACCACCAACAAACAATCGTCGTTGGTTTGCACACTTTATTGTTTATGATTGTCAAACATTTTAATTTAAATTTACCACCCCAAACTCTAATTTGCTTATTATTTGCTGCTTTTAGTTGGTTTTTTTTTCTGTTGCAGAGATGGAAAGTATGAATTTATGTTGACAAAACTCTTCAAACCCTTGTGCTACTATAACGACTAAAGGGGGATATAAAACGATTCCCTTGAGCTACCAGCATCAGGGCTTTGCATTTAAAGCATGAATTTCCTAAGAATCAAACTAAAGTCAACTAGAAACTTCAATAGCTATTCAGTATCAAATAACAATAGTCCAGTAAACTTTAGAGAACGTGTTAACCAAATGAAGGAAGTCTGCGTAGAACCAAAAAAGAACACAATCTTCTCTTCTGCCCCAGTTGATTTGCAGCCTCTGTAGAGGCCATTCGCGTATAAATGAAGTTTTCACTACCTGCCTTTACGAGATAATAGATACAGTGATATAGATAGAGTTCTCCATCCAGAATTTGCCTCTTATTCAGGTGATCACCTCTACAGTGTGATTTATGGCCATTACCTCGGTCTGAAACACGCTTTGGCAGCCAGGGGGAGAGAGATATATTTTAACTTTAAGGCTCTCCTTCCCACCACATTCCTTCGTGTCGATTTCTACAAAAGATGTATGCCCGATGACCGAGGAATTCTAGTGTGAAATATCTTATCAACAATAGGTTCAGATAATCAATTTCTCGCAGAGTCTGGAAATTCTCAGATAGGATAGAGGAGGAGTGCCCAGAAGAAATAATGTATCTGTGCGACTGGGCATTAAGTTTCATTGTGGTGCTTCGTATTTCGTGAGCAGTCATCTAGCTATTTAAGTAGAATTAAGAGGGCCATTGCAGAGAGACAGTGTGCAACCCACTCGTAATTCAGATTTTCTCATTTTACCAAGGAGCTTCATATTGCAATTTTATTGAAGGCAAGGTCTCCAGCAGAAAGATGGTATAACCATCAAGTAAATTTAGTGCACGACACCAGAACAAATTTCTCATATTCTACCAGTTGCCCTACTGAAGGAGTTGCCCTCTGGTGTCGAATTCTTACAAAGGCCTATCTGTCTTTATTGCCATTATTTGAGCCTGAATAGTACGCTTGATTTCGATCCGTCAGTGAATACTTGGATGATAGTGAATACTTGTGGAAGGTGTAAGCACTGAACAAAGTTCTCATATTCTACCAGTTGCCCTACTGAAAGAGTTATCCTTTGGTGTCGAATTCTTACAAAGGCCTATCTGTCTTTATTACCATTATTTCAGCCTGAATAGTACGCTTGATTTCGATCTGTCAGTGAATACTTGGATGATAGTGAATATTTGTGGAGGTGTAAACTCTGAAAATTTTGTTATGAACTTGGCTTCCATACTTCTATGCTCTTGTGGTTGGCAGTCACTTGTTTCACCAACATGTCTGGCAAACAGTGCATTAGATGATATACTTCTAAGAACACCTGTTATATAGGTCGCAACCATCCTCACAACGTGCTCGAATTAAGTGTGATGATTCACCAAACCGAGGCCACACAGGTCCCCGAGGTCCTCTTCAAAAATTTTTTTGCTTTTCACCTCAAGTCAAATGCATATTAAAATTGCAGTTGTATCATCACATCCATCTCTGTCTAAAAGCTTATTGAAGTCTATTAAACAAGAGTTGCCCTGAAAAGTGTGCGTGAGTGATTGTTTGCGTTTAGCCTTTAAGGCGAAAAGTTAACAACTTCCCCCTTGTTTGACACTTCACTTTGGTGACAGACGACATAAAACAAGTTATTTATTACGACACACAATTTAAATAATTTGTGGTTTATGTTACAGTAGCTATTCATTTCTTTTTTTTTTCCTAAATAAGTTGAAAACAACCACCCAACCCTGTTCGTTTTGTCTTCTCAAGTACTTTTTTGGTGAATATTTTGACGACGTCACATTTTGACGTCAAAAATGTGACAGCATCACGAAAAGCAATAACAAATTAGCGATAAACATCAAGCGATTTAAGATTCGTATTTTTTTTTGTTCATTAAAGGGTGTACATAAATAATTAAGGAATATGTATAGCAATGAGGAACTTTCTCTGCCTTTTTTTTAGGAAACTTTCTCTTACGAGGCTGGCATATGCAAATAAGCTTTGGGATTTTCACATCTAACCTTCTATACTTGAGAACAACCGAGCGATGTTTAAATGCGTACTTCCAAGCATTCGCTTATTAAGCGAGGCTGCATAGGGTGTCACAAAACCCTTCACAAAACGTTCCATGGCAACATTGAGGACCAAGTGCCTTTAAGTCATCCTAGATGAACAAGAAATTTTGTATGCAATCTGACCAAACAGTCGAATAATTTAACCATGTCGTCAGCATACTCAAGAGATTCGAAGCATTCATCCCTATTAGCTTATCTATCGTAGCCCACCCTTTTGCCGCACCAATAACTATCATAAAAATTAAGTGTCCTTGCGTTATTCCATATATTGTGCTGAGCGTTTCAAAAGTGTTTTCATCATGCATTAGAAATCATTCGAATGTCTCTTTGAATTTAGATTGCTTCAATGAATTTATATTCACACCATTGCATTAGGTTAGGTAATGGATCTTGCTTTAAGGGAAAGTTCCTACTTAGGAACCTTGTGGTGCCATACTAGATGGCCAAAAACTTCCTAACTCCAGAATAATTCTTTCTATTGCAGCAATCTTTCAATCTCGTAGTGTCTCTTAAAGAGAGCAAGGATGACAAGAAATTAAAGGTTACGAAACTATGCCTCTTCTGGGCAAGATCGGGTCACTGAGACATGAGTTGAAAGACCCCTCAGCTCCTCTAGAAGTCGTTCGACGGAATATAAAGTCTGTCACCATGCCTTTCAATAAGATAGTAATCTGCGAGACTCATAATTGTGCAATGGGCGACCATACTATTTAAGGACAGAAGATAATCAGTCTTCTTTTTATCCTTGCGACTTCAGCAGAGTCTAGTAAAATAGCGTGTCAGTGATTGGAATTCTAAAATAAAATTCAGAAAGTTATAAAGAACCACTTAATCGATCAGGATGTGTCTATATGTTCTCAGAACTTCGACATATCCATAGTCCAGATAGTACCACGAACAGGCTAGGCCTTTATTTCAGACTATAAATGCAGTCCGATCTTACCTAAAGCACTTGAGAGGTGTAAAATGATATTGTCGCTCTTTTTATCCTCTTCAATATATTACCTTTCAGTAGGAGTTTGAGAGTTAAGGGGGCGTTTATCAAAGCCTGATACCACAGCTATAAACCATATCGTTGTAGCTCTTCCAAAAGCCTCTCTTCGATGGAATTTCCTGGAAGGGCGAGAGAGTTTCAGATCTATTTACTTTCCCTGCCGTACTATCTTCTAATTGGTCATTACAACCTTTCAATCATTACGGTCTAGCTTATCACATCGCTTGTGCATGAATGGCTGGACCTACAGTTTTTAAAGTCGACACCGAACAACGGATTTTTGAGAAGTTTTTATCACGAATCTGCTGAGGGGAAGTTGCCGAGGAAAATTTTTTTTTTCGTATTTTGTTTTGTTGGAGATGTCTTGACCTGTGGTTTGAACCGAGGCCTCACATCTAATAAGCCAACACACTACCTTTTAGACTACGGCAACTTCATCGTAATTAGTAGAAACCGCGGACAACAGCATCCGAATCGATATTGTTGAAGGCTGCTCGTGCGTAATAATTATATGCCAGAGAATTTTCAATATACACCGCCAAGCAGCTCAGTATTATATTAGTGGAACAGCCCTAATATAGTTGAAAGCGCCCTCAACGCCAATGATGGTTGCTAGTGAGTAATGTTCCCTACCAAAGACCTTAGTATTGTGTGTGTGGAGCTGCTCCTAGTTGAAGAGAAGGTGAACTTTATTACAGAAGAAGTCTTGTGAAGCTTCAATTCAGAATTTTTGGCGTGGGTTTCAGTATTGTCTCAGCGGTACAGCCCTGATATGGTTAAAAGCGCCCTCAACGGCAACGAAGCTTGCTACTGCGTAATGTTCCCTACCAAAGACCTTAGTATTGTGTGTGTGGAGCTGCTCCTAGTTGAAGAGAAGGTGAACTTCATTGAAGAAGAAGTCTTGCGAAGCTTCAACTCAGAATTTTTGGTGTGGGTTTCTATTGATTTCTTTTATTTCAATGAGTTTTTGTTTCATTAAAAGCATTTTAATTTTTAGAGAGAGGAAGAGAGATAATGCTCTTGAAAAGTCATCAATTTTGAAATGATATCCACTATTATGCGATACACACAGCGCAGCGCATCGCATCGCAACGTAGACACTCTTCGAATATCTCAAGTAACCGACGTTCTTTAATGGATTTTTAGTGGTTTCTGGGGTTTTTTTTTTTCTTTGTATTCAAGAGTTATTGAAAATATTTTTGACCTTTCTTTGGCTTTCTATATACTCTTACGCTAAATGAATACATCTTCTGTATATTGTATAACATTTTAACCTACCCCAGCTTCCCTCTTCGCAACGCTTAAGGGTATATGCTACCAATTATTAATAACAATGACGATTATCTGCTCATTAGTGTTATACAAGCTTTTGACTTCCGCTGGCATTGTCTATAAAGTATAGCAGTTGCGGTTTGTTGTTGTTGTTATTGTTTTTGTTTTTGTTTTTGCGTTGAACAAATCAAAATGGAAAACGTAACGTAAACGAAGCGTAACTTTTGTGGCATATTTTTCAGAGACGTTCTCGTTGTAATTGTTTTAAAAAAGCATTCAAACAACAAACGACAGGATAATGGTTTTGCTTGTGTGTGCCACTTGGCTTGCCAGCCAGCATTGCCACATACAGAGTTAGAGAGCAAAAGCGAGAGAGAGAAAGCAACAATTGAGGACTTGTTATATGATTTTTGTTCTCTTTTATTTCAAAGTGCTTTCAGAAAAACAAAAAAAAAAAACCTGAAAAGCAATGCAAAAAGCAAATGATTTCCATGTGAATTCTATAGCCAGGCTGAAGCAGAAAGAAACAAAAAAAAAGGGCGGGCGTTTATTACAATATTTTTTAAAAAAAATAAAATAAAAATAGAAAAAAAAATGGAAAAAAAAACGAGAAATAAAATCTGAATACACGATATATTTTCGTTTTTGTTATTATTCCGTTTGGAAAAATGTTATAAATTGTATTTATGCTCTGAGGCATAAATGAACTTGTTACAGTATCATCCTCATCATCCTCATACTCATCTTTATCATCACAGCCATTGCTTTCATCATTATCATCATCATCATCATCATAGTTTGGGTTTGTGTCAATGGTTGCTGATATGTTTGTTGTTGGTAATGTTGGTGGTGATGATGATTTAATGATGTTGACAGTCTTTCCTTTCCTTTCGTTTCTTTTTTATTTTTTGTTTTGCATTTCCAGTGTTCGTTTGTCTATATAAATTGACGTTTAGAATTGTTCGCTTGTTTTAGATTGTTGTTGTTGCTTAATGGTTATAAAGCAGTTAAACTTTTTTTCCGTTTTCCTTTTCGTTCCTTTTTTTTTAATTTTATTTTCTTTGTTTTCTTTGTTTTTCGTACTCCATGTCAATTAAAAACGTTTTACGTTTTCGTTTGACGCCAAAAATAAAGCGTCATTTATTTTATTGAATAAAGAACGAGAAAGATCAATAATATTGTAAATAAATGATAATTTATTAATACGAGGGTAGGAGTTGAGTAACAAGTCGAAATCGTATTGTGCCCTGAAGCATAAGCTTCCAATTAGATTATATTATAATAGTTTCGGCTCTTTGGAATACCATAACACAAGATTCTTTTAGGTTTTAACGAGGTAATCTCATCGAAAGACTTTGTACTTGTCTTTAATCCATTAAAATACCTTAATTTTAGTCTAATCGTACCGCAGTTAAGCAATTTTTTTATGTAACTGTTCTCTCTATGAGCAGTACATTAAGATCAAATTGCCAAGTCTATAGGGATGACTTCCAATATGATAATAGTCTGCAGTAATCGGAATTCTTCTTGTGTAGCAATACTTTACATGTCGTCAAGCTGCTAAAGAAATTGACCACAGTTTATTTGAGTCTAGGGATACGCCTATGCCTGACAGTTCAGATTAGCTCAAGTTGGTAACCGTCTCAAAATACCAAAAGTATAGTTACCTTGGTAGTCGCCGTAGTCTAATAGGTAGTGTGTTGGCTTATTAGACGAAAGGCCAGGATTCGAATCCCCGGTGAGACATCAAAAACGTAATTATGAAAAAAAAAATATTTCCTTCGGCGACTTCCTCTCAGCAGATTTCTGGCAAAACATTTGAGAGTAAATAAAATGCCATGAAAAGTTTCACAAACACAATATATCCGTTCGGAGTCGACTTTAAACTGTAGGTCCCGCCACTCATGTACAAAATTAACGCACCACAACATAAGTGGTGTGAGAAGCTAGGCCGTAATCCTGACAGAAGGTTGTAATGGTCAATATGTATTATGTATGTATGTATAGTTTATTGGGTTCTTCAGCTGACATTTTCTTCTCTTCGTTACAGTTCTTGCAGAATTCTTGTATCGTACTCCAGCCTCAAAGATCTGTGCTCCTAAGATAACTACTAGGCTATAATATATCTATAGCAAGCAAAGCAAGCTGGTCTATATCTGATACATTTTTTTATCTGTGCTGAGAAGCTTATAAGTCCTGAAGTTACTTTCCATCAATGTTACGTTATTCTTATGAAACCTTATTCAATCTACCATTTGTTGTCATTTCTTCTTCTCTATGACGGATGTCGCATCTTATAACGACATCTGATAGCTGCTTATAAAATTATACAGTTCGCCTAAAGAAACGACTGGTTGTGATTGAGGCATGAACATTAAAGTATATGCTAAGCTTTGGAAAATTATAAAACTAGGCTCACATTGCTGTTGAGCAAGCCACAAATTATTTTCTTATAGGTATGCGCTTAAAAATTGGATAACAGAGGTGGGTCAGCCTGTACTGCGTATAACGCACACCAACATAAGTGGTGTGAGAAGCTAGGCCGTAATCCTGACAGAAGGGTTGTAATGGTCAATTATGTATTATGTAATGTTGTATAGTTTATTTGGGTTCTTCAGCTGACATTTTCTTCCTCTTCGTTACAGTTTCTGCAGATTCATTGTATCGTACTTCCCAGCCTCAAAGATCTGTGCTCCTAAGATAGACTCTAGGCTATATATATCTATAGCAAGCCAAAGCAAGCTGGTCTATATCTGAACATTTTTTATCTGTGCTGAGAAGCTTATAAGTCCTGAAGTTACTTTCCATCAATGTTACGTTTATCTTATGAAAGCCTATATCAATCTACCTTTGTTGTCATTCTTCTTCTCTATGACGGTGTCGCATCTTATAACGAACATCTGAATGCTGCTTATAAAAGTTAAATCGCCTATAGAAACGACTGGTTGTGTATTGAGGCATGAACAGTTAAAGTATATGCTTAGCTTTGGAAAATTATAAAACTAGGCTCACATTGCTGTTGAGCAAGCCACAAATTATTTTCTTATTAGGTTATGCGCTTAAAAATTGTAACAGAGGTGTCAGCTGTACTGCGTGTAGCAGAAGGATAAAAAATTGCAAATTTTGAATGTTTTTTAAGTGAATTATTAGGCCGATATGCTTTTGATTGTAAACTTTTGTGATACACAATGTCGGAACTAACTAACAGATGTCACATTAACTCATTCAGCTAGCGTATATTCGCATAGCAATCTCATCTACCATGTCCCTTTTCCTACATCGGAATTTGAAGACGCCTATTGTAGTCATTGAAGATGATACATTTTTGGAATGGTCGAATCCATATTCTCATAGTTTTCTCACAATAGGTGTTGACCACTTGTCAACTTCCAGAAGACTTCTGTTGATGTTAAATAAGAGAGGTCTAATCAAAGTCTCCTTGGCAAAAAGTACCTTGGCGAAGTAATTTCTTTCAGAGTGTTCAGTTTTTTAAGCACATTTGGACACTCCAGAAACTCCATGTAGGTGAATTTCTCCTGTAATTATTTTTCCAGTTTTCCAAAATATGCACTGCATGAATAAGGGTCATCTGCTGATGTGGGATACAGAAACGTTAATAAAACTTCGGCTTAAATTAACAGTTACATAACGCACACCAACATAAGTGGTGTGAGAAGCTAGGCCGTATCCTGACAGAAGGGTTGGTAATGGTCAATTATGTATATTATGTATGTTGTATAGTTTATTTGGGTTCTTCAGCTGACATTTTCTTCTCTTTCGTTACAGTTCTCTGCAGAATTCATTGTATCGTACTTCCCAGCCTCAAAGATCTGTGCTCCTAAGATAGACTCTAGGCTATAATATATCTATAGCAAGCAAAGCAAGCTGGTCTATATCTGATACATTTTTTATCTGTGCTGAGAAGCTTATAAGTCCTGAAGTTACTTTCCATCAAATGTTACGTTTATCTTATGAAAGCCTATATTCAATCTACCTTTGTTGTCATTCTTCTTCTCTATGACGGTGTCGCATCTTATAACGACATCTGATAGCTGCTTTAAAAGTTACATCGCCTATAAGAAACGACTGGTTGTGTATTGAGGCATGAACATTAAAGTATATGCTAAGCTTTGGAAAATTATAAAACTAGGCTCACATTGCTGTTGAGCAAGCCACAAATTATTTTTCTTATTAGGTTATGCGCTTAAAAATTGTAACAGAGGTGGTCAGCCTGTTGCGGTAGCAGAAGGATAAAAAATTGCAAATTTTGAATGTTTTTTAAGTGAATTATTAGGCCGATATGCTTTTGATTGTAACTTTTGTGATACACAATGTCGGAACTAACTAACAGATGTCACATTAACTCATTCAGCTAGCGTATATTCGCATAGCAATCTCATCTACCATGTCCCTTTTCCTACATCGGAATTTGAAGACGCCTATTGTAGTCATTGAAGATGATACATTTTTGGAATGGTCGAATCCATATTCTCATAGTTTCTTCACAATAGGTGTTGACCACTTGTCAACCTTCCAGAAGACTTCTGTTGATGTTAAATAAGAGAGGTCTAATCAAGATCTCCTTGGCAAAAAGTACCTGTGAAGTAATTTCTTTCAGAGTGTTCAGTTTTTTAAGCACATTTGGACACTCCAGAAACTCCATGTAGGTGAATTTCTCCTGTAATATTTTTCAGTTTTCCAAAATTGCACTGCATGAATAAGGGTCATCTCGCTGATGTGGGATACAGAAACGTTAATAAAACTTCGGCTTAAATTAACAGTTACTTGGATTCAATTATGCCATCTGAATGCATTATTTCAAGTGATATTTCTCGGAATTCAAAAAGATTCCAATGTAAAAAAAAGTAGTCCGAAGTAGGGTAATGTCAGTGGGAGTTAAGCAAAGTTGTTCAACTACTTTTTCAAAATATATTTTCAATAAGTTAAGGCTCCACAATACTGAAACTTCACAAAAAGGTTGCAGTTGTATCCGGTTAATGGTTTGTTAATATAAATTCTCCGCCATATTGGTTGAGTAGCTTAAGGTTTAAATGAGTTATAAATTATAGGCCAGAATGTTGCCAGATGTCGGAAAAGATTGATTTAAAAAAAAAAGCTTATAGTCATGGTCTATTATTGTAAATTCTGTGGTAGACCCCAAATTTAGTTTAGACCTAGTCGGAGCATCTAACCTGAGTTAACATGAGTTTTGCATTGTAGGTGAAATTTTGTGACGGCCTCCGTCTCTCTTTGCTTTTGCTTGCATTATGTGTCCCCTTCTGGCCCCATCTGCTGGGCTTAAGCTGCTCTTTTGAAAACGGCGGGACGTACAGTTTAATGTCGATTCCGAACCACAGATTTTTATTAATAGGGTTTTTGCAGGAAATCTGCTGGGAGGAAGTCGCCTGAGATTTTTTTTTTTTTTTGGCATGTCTAAAATGGGGTTTGAACCGCAGCTTCAGGTCTAATGAATCAACATACTACTTACTAGACTACATTATTTCGGAAACAAGTTCAGTTTTACAATCTATCTTCTCTACCACCCCCATTGTGTGTGTTAATTTTATCCATGAGCAAGACCTACAGATTAACATCAACTCCGAACGTTAGAATTTTGAGAAACTTTACAAGCTTCTACCCAGAAGACTACTGTGAGGAAGTCTCCTAAAGAAATCTTTTTTGTTTTTGTTCTCTCTCAATTTTTGACAGATCTGTATGTCACAGAGTTACAAAGTTTCGATAAAATTAGTGAATCTACTGGTTCTTAACAGTATGAAGTTAAGAAGGCAGCTGTCAGGATACCGTCAGATAGAGGTATTACGATGTTGACCATGCTGAGAAGTTTCCAATTCGTGTACAAGGGTTGGTTTGTTTTGCTAAGTTTGTTATCAGGCGATAAAAAATCTCTTCACTTAACATATACACACTTTCAATAACTCAAGAGTTATGCTATCAAATTCAGGATTGGATTCAATAACTGTGATTGCGACCTATTTGTGGGCATGTGATGTCAAATTACATATTCTCGTGACGTTGTAAGCAGTTGCAACATTTTACTGGGAACTGATTGGAGGTGGTAAGGAGGTTTTTTTAATAGTTTTTTGGTATTAAATTAATAAAATCTATAATATCTGTCGGCTAGAGATAGAGAGAGAGAGACTTTGGTTCTCGGTTATTTTCCAACAATTATCTTCTGATTAGAACCTATTTCTACAAAAATAATTCAAGTATTTCTATTTTCTTACAGAGCAACAACGGTCATTTCAATCATCCATCCACGAAAATATCTTACAACGATCAGCGCCCTTGAATATAAATCATCACTGGTGAGTACCAATTTTAATTCAATAATTTTGTAAAAATCAAAGACTGTCTAAACTGCTAAGAGTTTTACGGCATCAAAAAGTGTTTCCTAAGGAATTTGTTTCTTATTAAACTTTTTAAGATTACATTAGGTTAGATAGCGGACCTTTCTTGGAGGTCCAGAAATTAAGCCCAATGTAATAACATAAATCAGTGTCCAACTTGATATTTCCTTAATCCTTATTTCGGAGAGTTTAATCAAAGAAGACAGAAAATGAGAAGTTAAAAACCATGGACACAGACACATGAAGTAATCGTTGGTCAGTTTCTCTTTCTCAGACAGCTCCTGAAAAAATCATTTGAGAAAATAGCTAGTTTCTAGTGTCTTTAACAATAGCCTATGAGATTCGATTTAAAGAAGACAATCAGTCCCTCATTTTATCCATATCAGTTTAGCAGAGCCGAGCAATATTGCAGGTAATCCCCCATTAAACACAAAGCTAAGCCTTCTGAATTTTCTCCTTCTTTGTTTAACTGGGACTACATATGTCCTGTAATACGCCATAGATTGTGCATTTCATATCGGTCCTGATTAGATCAGAAGCAATGCGATTTTCCTTATGTCCTAGAAACCAGAACTGTTTTTTATAAACTTTACCTGAGGGACACTGCAGTGCTCTAGACGAGCAGTCTAGACGAAAGTCTAATATCAGAAGTCGTAATATTCGTGTTGTCAGACCAGAAATCCATCCAGTTGGAATTTTAAAGTCAATTCTCGTAGTCAATAAAATTATAAGGAACCATGTTGTCGCCTCTTGTGTGTCTCTACCTTCCCAATATTGCAGCATGAATTCACCGTACTGAGTTTACGTTTACTGCCACCAGTTCAGCCTTCTTCAATAATCAATTGAGTAAAGCAAATAATGCCTTAGTTGGATTGAATCCATACTGGTAATCAGGGCTGTTGGCTGGCTGCTTACTCTGTCTATCAGCCTGCAGTGTTATTGATATTTGCATCGTAAACCTAGATTGGCTTTATCCAGCCCTATAGACGCAGCAAGTGATGGCAGGTAGGTCTAAACGCTCTAACCTTGTCCTCTATTTACGCTCCCTATCATGTTATTCCTGTAAAAGAGTTTGGGGTCCAAATTAAATACTTTAACATACATAATTGGTCATTACGACCCTTCAGTCAGGATTACGGCCTAGCTTCTCACACCACTTATGTTGTGTGTGTTAATTTTATACATGAGTGGCGGGACCTATAGTTTAAAGTCGACTCCGAACGACAGATTTTTGAGAAACATTTCATGGCAGTTTTATTTACTCTCAGAGTTTTTGCTAGAAATCTGGTGAGAGGAAGCCGCCGAAGAAATATTTTTTTTTTTTCATATTTCGGTTTTGATGTCTGACCAGGGATTCGAACACTGGCCTTTCGCCTAATAAGCCAACACACTACCTACTAGACTACGGCGACTATACTTTATCTTGCTCGCGTCAATAATTATAGTTGAACTGCATTAAGGACAGAGATCTTTTTGCTCTCTTAGAGATTTTCTTCTAATCTGGCATCCTTACCAACTTCTTTCTCTTTCTTTCTCTCTTCCCCTTCATCTTTCCCGCCATTACTTTAACGTTTTTACATCAGACTGTATATGCCCCGTTTGAAGAGAATAAAATTTCCACAATTTGTTGCTTGTTTTCCGGTTGGCTAAATATTTTTGGCTTCCATTTTGTTATGCTCCCCTACCAACATTTATCAACTCCTTTACCGTGGGCTCCCACCACTCCCCTTTAACTGTCTAACTCTATAGAAATTGTATTTGTATGACTGCCATGTACGAGTATTTCTCTCTTCATTTTTTTATTTTTATTTCTATTTTTTTTTTTTAAATTTTTTTGTGTTGAAGTACTTGGCAAATTCTAAAGAGTTTCTGTATTTTTTTTTCAACGTTTTTTAAAAATTTTTATGTCTACTCTGGTTACAAGTGTGCAGTGAGCGGTTTGAAGGGATTTCGTTGTGGTGTTTCTTTTTTTTTTTTTTGTCTTGTTTATGTAGGTTTTGTTGCACAGAAAATTTATTTCTGTTAACGGATGAAATAATTTTTTAATCGTAATCCAACTTAAGTGCTGAGATTGTTATTTTGTTAACAGAATGTAGAGAAAAAAAAAACATTAAATATAATACAAAAAAAAAATGTTCATTCATTTCATTAACATTTAGTGGGAAACTTAATAATGACGAAATAATTTACAAGTTATAACGGTAACTAACTGATGGATTAATAAGTAAGCCGGTAGTCACTGCCTCTAGATATTGACCACCTTTCAGTAAAGTCTTCTTAACCAAATATGAACATTGAACAAAATGATAAGATAGGTTAGGTTAAATAGTATCATCTGACATAGAAACTATATGGGGTTTCCAATTATTAGACTCTTTGTGCTTCCACATTACATTTAGAGTACAGAAGAGGCAACAATGAAGACTATTATGAAGAATTCATCAGCAACCCAGATTTACTTATTATAACCCGGGCATTGTCCCCTTGTCCTAAAATAAGACAACTTCTTTCAAGTCATGTCAAGGTGTTAATATTCCCTGGGCTTTGACACATTAAGTTTCTCTTCTCCCTTCTCCATGTCGCAACTTTTATAGAAGTCAAGAGATAGGATTCTAGCAGACGGGTTTTCCTATTAGACAACATTCTGTTAGGGCATAGACGACATAATGCATCTCAATTTAGGCAGAATAAAAGAGCTGCTTCGTACTCTTTGGATTCGCCCAGCTTAATTTAGTGATAGTGTGGGTTCTCTTTCCTATTTGGGAGAGACGAAAAGAGCTGTTTCGTCCTCTTTGAACTGAGCCAGATTAATCTAGTGGCAGGGCAGATTCTCTCTCCTATCCAAGGAGCTTTAACCAAGTCCTAATTTCTAGTCTAATCGTGGCCAAGGTGACGCTTATGTGAGGAGCACAGAGGGATTTTTAGTGTAAGCATCCTTTCTAAAAAATGCGTCCAATGCACTTACATGAGAGGGAACTTAGAATAATCCGTTACTTCCAGGAGAAGTAGGCGAATTCGTGCACATTTTTAGACGTCGATAGAACGTTCTAGAGCACTTTATGGAGTCTGGCGTAGAGTATATTATTTTAATCTGGAAAATGCTGAATTAATCTAGGAGTATGAGAGATCCTGATATCTAAGTCTTCTAAATCACAACTCGTTCTTCCGATGGAGATTCGATTTCGCATTCCAGTAGTTTTTAGTTTGGAATGAAAGTGTCTAAGCACTTTGTCACATACTATAGTTGCAGGGGCGATGTATTCGATTGGTATCTAGAAGTAAGGGTGTATGATGCCAGAATATGCATGGAGGTTTACTAAGATCAACATAAACAGTAAGATTTACTACCTGCTGCTACAGGAGATGATCGTAGGAAGCCAATTTAGCATTCCTCTAATAAGAAGGCAGATTGCCTTTCGAATGGCAGATTGCTTATTCGAGACAGAAATCAACACTTCTTCAGGCGAAGGAACTTGTCTTTCATATTTATTTACTATCCAGGTGATATTCCCAGATATCTCTCCTTTAGTTTCCGTGATATTAGCTCACCCAAGAGTCGAATACATTTCCATTTAGGAAGTTATTGTGTTTTAGCCGGGTTTGTCGTGTTGCATCCGTTACAATTTCAATACCTCTTTAAATGATAATACAAAGAGCCGCTTTAAATTTTCCTTTAGTCTTCAGAACTAAGGCATACGAAGTCTCTTGGCGGTCTGTGCCCACCAGACAGTGTCATAAGATTTTAGTCCACAGAGGATCACTCTGTGGGGGCAATCTTCCGCACCTTATTATTACGTGTGTATAGAGCACCCTTCTATTTAATGCCTTATCTACATATGACTTTATAAGAAGTATAACCAAGTCCACTCTAAATAGCAAGAGAAGCGCCCATAGACAACTCCATCCTATTCGTCGCCACAGAAGATCTGCTTGCTTTATATGCGTGTTAGTTAGGATGTAGCGGATATCCTTCTCTATACCCACATCTTATGTACTTGGTGTCACAGTTTTCTTAAGTGTTTTCAATACGAAAGATATGAGGCTAATTGGCCTGTAAGATTTTGGGTGTGTAGTGTCTTTTTTTCCACTCTTGGGATAAATGTTTATTCGATATGACAATAGATCCTCTGTGGTTCTTTGCAGTATTCCAGAGAAAGTGTCAACTTGTGTCATAAGTTTTGTACAACAAAAATCTTTTTTTCTCCCTCCCGTAGAGACATAAACTGAAGCCTGCCTGTTCTAATGTCAGAATAAATTGGTCTACTATATAGCAGATTTCTGCTACCCTTACCAATTACTGGAAAGTGTGTTGACACTAACATTTCTGACATTTCTATTTTATTATCTGTAAAACCCCTCCCTTCTGAATGACATCATTTCTCCGGATTCGTTCTTGGCAAGAGCTTTTAAACCTCTTTCTATAGCCTCACTGATGTTCCTAAATCTTACATATTTTTCTATTATATTCTGTAAACCTTGCCTTATATTTCTGCATGTGGTCGTTACGCTTTGCTGTATTACCCTGGCCTTCTTCTGATTGAATTTACGATCAAAATTTATATGAGGACTAAAAAAGTAATAGGACCTAGAGTTTATATATACGGTTTGAAGGCCTTACTCTAGATTATTTTTGAGGGAAAACTATCTAGCATTCCTTATCTAACACGCGGCTTTCTAAGTGTTGTTTGCGAAAGTCCTTAAATTTCTTCTGTGTATGAACTATTGATGTGCGAGAAAGTATTGCCCACCTTCGAGTGTCTACGAGTGATGACAACCATTAAGCGTTTGTTTGTTTTTTCTTCTTTTTTAATAAAAAGTCTATTCGAATAATTTAAATAATTCAATAAAATTTCGGTTTTATTTAATTTATTTTACAATGATTTTAATTTTATCCAATAAACTTAAACATTAGGATGGGGAAGGGGGGCGGGTAGATTTCAAAGTCAAATACATTATTGCACGCTTTCCTCTAATGACTGAAGTATGCCTTACAATTAATATTTAATTTATTTAAACTTTGTTACTATTTACATACATTTTATAAGTGTATTCATTTCTTTAATAATTATTCAACAAATGTTATCAGTTTATTATGTTTTTAAACTAAAAATCAACATTTAAAATTATTTATACTCCAACCAATATTTTACAACGGACAACCGTGCACATAGCCAACATTACGAAAAATGGCCGCTGCCGCAGCGGATGTTAAAAAATTACACGGATTGGTGGCATTAAACGATGATAAACCGGGAGGGCAACAGCCTAAGGGATTGGGTGCACCATTCTCGGCAACATATTCCTTTTCCATAGAGGCCTGATGTCGCAACTGCTCAAGACGCAGTTGATTTTGACGTTTCCATTTGGTTCTGCAAAGAGAAACAGAAAGAGAGAAAACACTCGTTATTTAAAAAATTAAATTATTTCCTTAAGTATGCCACATGAGTTGAAACAAAGTCTACTTATACTCCTCAAACTCACAGTTCGGCAGAAATCATTTAAAAGAATGCCAAGTCTGTCGACATGCCTTCCATCGCCATGCCATTCAATGAAAGTAGTCTAAAAGTCAGTGTGGCAGAGCCACCTTGTAAATTACCGTCAGAGATGTCGGAGATTACTATTGAAAAAGCTAGAAACCTTTGCGAATAGGTTGTCTAGATCTTTAAGTATGACGCATGAGTTGAAACAAAGTCTTCTTATACTCCTCAGGCTCACAGAACGGCAAAATCATTTAAAAGAATGCAAAATCTGTTGATATGTCTTCCATGGCCATGCAATTCAATTAAAGTAGTCTAGAAGTCAGTCTAGCAGAGCCACATTGTAAAATTACCGCCAGAGAAACCTTTGCGAATAGATTGTCTAGTCATCTTAATGCGAGACTTAGGTGCAAGATCAGTGAGTCCAGCACTCACGTCTAAACTGAGCATAATATTAAGAAGTACTATACTGAAGTCGCCGTAGTCTAGTAGGTAGTGTTTGGCTTATTAGACGTAAAGGCCACGGTCTTCGGCGATTTGCTCTCAGCAGATTTCTGGCAGAAACTCTGAGAGCAAATAAAATTACCATGAAAATTTCCCGCCACTCATCTATAAAATTAACACACAGAATAAGTGGTGTGATAAACTAGGTGGTAATCCAGACTGAAGGGTTGTAACGGCCAGTTATTATATCTATTAGTGGTGGGGCGCCTAAGAGACACCAACTTCTGTCTTAACTGAAACCTTCCAATAGTGGTAATACAGTCACCGCCAGTAGAATCCATCGCTTTGCTAATTAATTCAATAATTTTGATAATCTAAGTATCTGAACAGATTGAGGAATTTTCTGAAAGTTATCTTGGTCCGTTGCAAGGACCATTGCCAATGCAATCGAATATTTTTCTTGTCAAAATAGTGAACGTTGATAGGTAAAATTTTCTCATATTAAATTCACTTACCTTCTATTTTGATACCAGGTTTTCACTTGAGTTTCCGATAAATTCAAAGTCTCAGCAACATCACTACGATCCGCTACACTCAGATATTTCTGGCAACGAAATTTCCTTTCCAAGTAAGCCAGTTGGGCATGTGTAAATGCAGTGCGTCTACGTCTAGGCTTACGGCCACTTTTCGGTAAACCTAACTTGTGTTCGGACATAAAACCCCCCGAATGATTTTGACTTAATTGTGGGGGTGTCGAATGTTCATTGTCGTTTATGTAATGTGAAGAGTCCAGACTCGATTCATTATTGCTGAATAATAAATGATTGCTATTTAGCTGTGAACTGCTGTAATGACAATTTAAAGCTTCTGAATCGGGAGATGAACGATCTTCTATATCAATATCGGAATTGTTGTCTGAAATGTCGGAATCTGTAAAAAGAGAGAAACAAAGAGAGAGAGAGTAAGAGTAAGAGTATGTAAGTGTGGTTTATATTTGTATATGGCACCTGTGGTGCAACACGTGTAAACGCTTAACCACCCACAAATTTGCCAAGTTTGACGAATAAATAACAAAACTACAGATTAAAAACTAAATCACAGAGGTTTTATTCTTTTTATATTCTTTTGTTGCCATCATTAGAAGACTAAAGTCAATCAAATCACCATAAATTTTTTCATTTCACTCAAGTGGGCGTTTGCCGTCTACAATAACTTTTGTTTTGCGTACACTCAAGAATCAAACTCATCACGACATATTCATGCACAATATTCTCGTCATCAAAACTCATCATTTTCGTCATTTTTGCCAGTATTTCCCATCAAAAGCTTGTGCTGTAACCACATGATACCGATTTGTTAAGCATCTTTTGTATTTCCTGGAAAAGCATATAAAAATAGTCTACAAACGAAATAATTGTTTTATTTTTAAAATTTTTCTTTAGCATGCGGTGTTTTCATTTATATCCTGTCTATTCTTGTGCCTTTTTTTTGTCAGACTTTTGCGTGAGTGATATATAAAGCGCAGCAGGAACGATTAAGTTCACGTGTCATGTCTGTCTTCTTTACTACGGTAGCAGTTAAAAAGGTTTGCTTTAAATGCGTAAGCGTAGATGAAATGTGTTGGTTATAAAATAGCAGAGGAGCTTTGTTGGAGAATAGAGCACTGTCTAACTACTCATATGATACCCTAAAGAATTATATTTTGTTTCAAAAATTTGGTTTCTTCTCATTGTAGACATCATGAGATTCTGTTAGCAGCATATTTTACTTTATGGAGCATATTTATCCAATTTCAAGAGCATATTTTCAATATCATACTTTTAAAGCATATTGTGATTTGTCAGGCAGGTCCCTTAAAAACTTTTTATTGTATTAATACAATATTAATTATATTGAAGTCATGTTTTTTTTAAAAAGCATATTTTAACATACTTATTCAACATATTTTTAAGAAGTATATTCTTCCAAATCATATTATAAGAACATTTTTTTTAATATTTTAGTTTTAAAAGCATAATTTCCTTTAAAAACCATATTTTAACATATTAAGGACCATTATTACAACTTGCCGTTGGGTTTAGTTAAAGGTATCTTTAGCTAAAGGAAACTGTAAAGTTAACTTTAACTTATTTTCGTTATTACAACTTACGGATAAAATAAAGTTAACTTTTTCAAAAGTATGCCAATGCCGGTGCAATAACTTTTGCCAGTATAAAAAAGTTCTTTAAAAACGCAGTGGCAGCGATGTGCTTTCTTATTTGTTGTAATATGGAAAGTTCAAAGATAAAGTGAACTTTAAATGTTAAAGGCAGAATGATGATCTTCCCTTTAGCTTAACGCTCACTTCTATCTTATTGGGTACTCATAATAATGAAAAACAATTTATCTGCCCGTTAAAATCCTCCCTTCAGTTAACGGCAAGTTGTAATAATGGCCCTAAATATATTTTCTTTGAGCACATATTTTAAGAACATTTTAAAATTTTCCTTTAAAAACATATTTTAACATATTAAGGGCCATTATTACAACTTGTCGTTAATGTTGGTCTTAGTTAAAGGTATCTTTAGCTAAAGGGAACTGTAAAGTTAGCTTAACGCTCTCTTCTATCTTATTGGGTACTCATAATAATGAAAAACAATTTATCTGCCCGTTAAAATCCTCCCTTCAGTTAACGGCAAGTTGTAATAATGGCCCTAAATATATTTTCTTTGAGCACATATTTTAAGAGCATTTTTTAATATTTTATTTTTAAAAGCATATTTTTAACGTATCAGCGATATTTTCTTATGCAAACTTTTCTTGTTTTAATATACTTTTTACAGCATATTTCACTTAAAAAGCCTATTTTGACTTGCAATTGAATTTGATATGCTTTTAAAGTATATTCTCTGATTTTTATATTCATTTTTAAAAGCATATTTTTCAATATTATACTTTAAAAAGCTTATTCTGACATGTGAGTGAATTTTTCTTATTTTAATATTCCATTTAAAGCATATTTTACTTTAAAAACTCTCTTTTTTCCACAATGGAATACTTTTAATAGCACATTTTGACTTGTACAAGGTTCCCTATAAAATTTCTCATCATACTAATACTATATTAAAAGCATATTCTACCCTATAGGTCATATTTTGTAATAGTAATCAATATGGTTGACGTTTTTTAGAGCATATTTTGACATGTACAGGCATTTTTTAAGCTTATTATGTAATGATGAAACCTAAATGTCAAATGCTAGTTGTTTGTGCAATCCTGGTTACCAAAGACGAGTGTATTTTGCTGTCGTCTATTTGTCTTGTTTAGTTATATTCGTTGGTTTTTGTCAGCGGAACATTATCGCCCCCTTAAGCACAGGCACTTTAATGTCAGCCCTATAATTTTGCATTATCCCCAGTTACTCGACTTCATTCTGAAGCTGGGATTATAATGCGTTTCAAATCTATATACCACTTTATTCAATCCTTTGATTACTTTGTGGATTACTTTTCAGATTACTTTAAATCGGGTCCTAATTCCTCATTCACTTGTGGACTGCACAATAAAACTAATTGATCCTCTTTGATTGCTTTAGATCTTACTGCTCGATCGTATATGACTTGTATTTTGTCAGAAACGCTGTATGGCTTCTTCAAGCCCCAATTTTATTTTTTTTTTTGTTATGAAAACCATTATCTGTTGCTGGTACATGTTTGAAACCAAATTTTAAGCCACCAGACCCAAACTTATTACCGATCATAAACTTGAAAGGTGGGCTTGTTGTTTAACTGTGCATTACCAAGCCTAGGAGTCATGGGATATGCTTTTCCCATGCTAGTCGTTTTGTTGACCGCTTTCGTGGATTATTGTGCCAAATCCAAACATGGAAACCGATAGAGGCATGCTACTAATGGTTTTGAAGGCAGTCGACTTCCCTTCCGTATCGCTAAATTTGTTGCCTTCAGTCTCCACTAAGACAATATTAACCTCCAGGGCTTTTTTCTAGGATAGAAAACTCCTTAATTGCGTCTGTTTCAACTTTTTCCCCAACGTCCTTAACATGCGAAAGCCAACGCCTTTCAAACTGGTCTACGATGTATTCATCTTTAATTAGAAATCCCTAAACTTTCTCTGTATTGCTTATAATTTCTCTAGGATATAAAACTCCACAATTCCACAATGTCCTTTCCACTCTTTCCGCAATGTCCTCAATATGCTTTTCAATGCCTTTCAACTTAGTTCGCAACGTCTTCAATTTCTTTTGGAAATCCTTAACATCCTCCGCAAGGATTCCAATATCTCTGGGTTTTGGATTTCGTTTCCCTTGCTGTAACCCTTTCAATTCTCTCCTCAACGTCCTCAATATTCTTTCCAATGCCTTTCAACTTGGTTCACAATGTATTCATGGTCATTTGGATATCTCGAAGATTTATCTGTAATGCTTTCAATTTCTCTAGGATAGAAACTCCACACGTAATGTTGGTTCCTGTAACCTTTTCAACTTACTCCGCATGGTCCTTGATATTCTTTCCAAAGCTTTTCAACTTGATTTGTAACATCTTTGATCTGCATTTGGCAATTCTTAAGCTTCCTCTGCATGCTTTCCATTTCTCTGTGATAGAAAATTCCCCAATTACTTCGATTTCAAGTTTTGTTCCCCTGACTGTGACCCTTTCTACTCTCTCCGCAAAGTCTTCAATATGCTTTTCAACGCCTTTCAACATTTAGAAATTCTTAAGCCTCCTCTGAAATGCTTTTAATTTCTTTTACAATGTCTTCAGATTCCTTTTTAACTCTTTCAGCTATTTGGCATGTCGCGAAGATGTCCCAAAAGCAGTAACTAAAACACAACTGAAGGATATATTTCGTTTAAATGCCCAAATCTGAATATCGTGGTCCAGAAGCAATGAAAATTCACAAGAAAATAAATTGATGTCTGGTTAAAGAATTTATTTTTAGTGTCAATTAAACTGCAAATAAAATAGGCCTCTTAAAAGTAAAGTTTAATTTAAGTAAAATATTTTTTCTCTTTATTTCTAACACCTTACTTCCTCTCCTTCTGCCCTTTGTTGTATTTTTTGTTCAAGAAAAACAAAAACGAACCACAGGATATTACGAAACCAATTAGTGACACTGTAATGTTTCTCTTGCTTATTCTCTATACCACAAAACCACAACTGTTAATGGCTTAACACTTAAGCCTTAAAGGCTGCATAGGAATGGGAGGGCAAGGGGATGAATGGTTGGTTGATAATAAAAGTGAAATTTTCTAAGACAATACAGGGAAAATGCAAATTTAGATGCTTGTACTTGATGAAGAAATTCAAAAATAATTGTAAATAAAACATGAGAACAAGCAAAACCAACAGTAAAAACAGAATCAAAAGCCCTTTTGGGAAAGTTAACAAAATAATGGCATGCCAACAAACCGTTCATCCATCCATCCATCCATCCATCCATCCATCCATACAAGCCATGTTAACAACTTTATAAACAATTTGTCACGTACGACATAGAAAAATAATAGCAAATGAAATAAAAATGTTCGCCTCTACACTGACAATTGAAATGGTAGGACAAACATGAAAAGTGTAAATCATGATGTACACATAGAGCAATTAAAAGAAATTGTAAAAACAAAAACAAAGAGAGAGAGAGGGAGAGAGAGAAAGAGAGAGAAAAGGATTATAATTTTGTGTGACTTTGATTGTCTTAACAAATGGCCCCCAGGCAGGTAACTTCTCATATTTAGAAAACGTTAGAATGACAATGATGATGATGATGATTGTGATGATGACGAAGTTATTGTTGTTATTTGTGGTTCTTGCTGTCAGTTGTGTATCCTTTTATGCTAAGAGTTAAAGCCTGTTAATTAGCATTTTAAATGGAATACTTACATACACAACACACAGTAATGTGTATGCCTTGTAAAGGAATCTGTGTTTGTGTTTTTGTTTCTTGTTTAGGGTTAGAACTCTACTGTGAAGTAAAACAGAAGGATAAACTTAAAAAAAATAAATAATGAAACCTCACAAGTATCATAATAAACAATTAACAACTATTTAAATGTTAAATACACAATTTACATTCAGATTAAGTTTATTTATGTTTCTTTCTGCACACACACACACAGTTTAACGCACACATGTGGCATGCATCATAAGTAAACTTTCATATCATAATGGGTTGTTAAGTTGACATAGAAAATTAAGAAGAAAATAAAGGATAACAAAACACAGCGGGCATTTTAAGAGAAAGTTTCGTTTTTTTTTATTGATTAAAGGCCTATTTACTAATCTACACTTCTTTATGGATTTGCCTTTTGGTGTATTGTCCTCAATGAAAATGGCACTGTGAAGCTAATTGATAAAATAAAGAGATCTGTTGCGCTCCAGATTATTTTGTTATTCTGATTTTACTGCCGTGAAGAGGTGTCATACTACTGCGACCATCTATTGTACTGCCCTTTTACTTTACAGAGTATCCCTGTAATGTCTCCTCAAATGCTAATCGTCGAGAATACCTAATCGTCGAGTATTTCCTTCACGGATACATAAATGCCTTACATGTTCTAAGAACGTGTTCTAATGATCGTTCACATCATCACAAAATCAGGGGTATCCCTGAAAAGCCCCCTCAACTTTAATGCCCTAGCAAACTATAGAATGCTGCTCATTGGCCCTTTGTCCAGATATTTCCTTCACGGATACATAAATGCCTTACAGTTTCTAAGAATATGGTGTGACGATTCATTCCCATTATCACAAAATTTGTATGTTAAGTTGAAGACGATTCTCACTCTGAACAATCATAGTTTGAGTCTACCATACATTGTTCTGTTCAAAGATCGATTATTCGCCTCAAGTTATTTGTGGGTAGTCCGTCCTATGCGTTACACAAATCTTCTCTGTGTGGAATTTTCCCATAAAAAATTTGATTGAGGCTTAAGAATAACCTTTGCGCCTCTTTGGCTTTTCTTTCATTAAGTACTCTACAGAAAGTTTCTTGTTCAGTATACTTGAAGTCTACAGTGTTCTGTCAGGTTATTCTTGAATATTCGGATACATTACTCAGATCTCCTCGTATTATAATACGCCTCAAAACCTATTAGGGTTTTAAGAAGTCACATTTCCTTTCTCTATCTTTCTTGTCGTTGAGTACAGCTTTTTAAACATCTGTCACATAGAAGCGATCTGGTAGGAATAGCTGAGTGGAAGCTTCTCTTAATGCTGATTTTGCTCTTTATTGCCGAAAATGGTTATGCTTAATAGGTTTCCAAATCTAAATTACTCGTCAGACAACATATCGCATTGCGATTTAATGACCAGTCGCTCTATCACCTTATTCCCAATGGGCTCTACTCTACCCTATCTGAGGATTCAAAACTTCTAAATGAAATTTATTCTCCTTAAGCTTAAAGTACGCTTGATGCGAGAATTCACATGAGAATTGCAAGCAATTAAGACTGATACTTTGAAATGATCTACTCCGGGGGTTTCAATGGAAGTTTACATGAACGATTCTAATCTTGGGAATAAGGTACAGTCTTTATTTCAAGGGCTTAACCTTAGAATATATGTTCGTCTCCCAAACAGTACTGCAGTATTTTTCAGGCCGAGATAATTAAAGTGCGGAAAACTTTCTTACCCTCCAACAGTTGACAGCCAAGAGGCAATTAGATTTCTTTAAGATGTAATCTGAATATTCTGCAAGAACAATTTGTGTCATGGTTATCTCACAGGGGGGTATTGTAAAATAGCCACCGAGTTCGCATGATTTGACCTCATAACACTTTTTTATGGGGTTTTCTAAGTCTGTAGGTGCACGCGTATAAACCACAAACCATAGCGATCCCCAAAGTCAATATAACACATGGTAGCGATTAATTCCAGAGTTATGGAAAACTGAGCATTTTGGTGGACATTCCAGCGATATTATATTCCATCCATAACCAAACCTTTCAAACGAATAAATCAAGGGACAGCGTGCATATAATAAGAGAAGGTTTGTGGAAACCGCCCTGCATAGTTTGGATTACATGACAGAAAAGTCATTGCTAAGACTAAGAAGCGTACACTAGCTTCCTTCCTCGATATCGAAGGAGCCTTCAAGAATGTGGAGCAAGGTGCTAATTCAGTGCATTGACAGGACACTATGCTAAATAAGTAGCCTATCTAAACCTACAGATGTCTAGAATGGTGGGAATCCTTAGGCAGGACAACTAACTTAAACCTGATAAGACGGTTACAAAGATCTGTCTGGAAAATTATCAGTGGTGCACACTAAACCCTCGTTAACGTTGTCTATTCAATTTTTTCAGGTAGTCAGCCTACCTTGTGTATTTTCCACATTGAATGCTGAAAGTAACTTCAATGTTCCATAATCTAAAAAAATGTGAAAATGTTTCCACATGTGCAAATTATCGCCAATAAAATTGATTGTCAATTGATTTCTATTGTATTGCCGGTAAAAAACAATCAAAAGCTCAAGGGCATTTGACTGTTTTAAATCCCTTGTTTGAAATGAAAACAAAAATTTAACACCCCTTTAAACAAAACAAAATCCTTTAAAATATGGATATCCTGAAAGTATCCTGTTTTCTGTTTTTTTTTTTTTTTTTTTTTTCTTAACGCTTAAACACTTTAGGGCTTTGAACACATGACTTTTTCATATGTTTAGGAAAACATATCATCTCCCAGCTTTAAGTCAATTATCTTTAAGACATACGAAGTGTATAAAAAGGGGATCATATGTTAGACATAAAAATGGTATAGGCCATGAGATAAAGTACTGATTGTACTTACAAGTGCGTATGTTTTTATTAAAAAGTCACGTCTTAACAATTTATGAAATTTTTATTTTTCCGTATAATTTTTGGTGTCTTAAAAAACGAAATACTTTTACGAGAGAATGAAATTTGTTGTCAAGTAGCAATTATTTGAATTCAATTTGTGGAGGACGAAAGAAAAAACGAAATGGATTTATTGACAATTAAATGCATTGCATAGTTGCAAGGGTAAATATTGACTTTTTAAATGCATACTTAAAGGGGCATATGAATATGAAAAATTAAAGCATATTTGCAAGCATTTTTTTTAAACAATCAGTCAAGGCAAAGCGTGTATTTATAACGGTTAATTTTCTTGTCTAGATTTCCCTAGTAAAAAAAAAAGATTTGTGACATGTGGGAATGTCAAAAATGCTCTTAAAATTTACCGTTTTAACGTGAATAGATTTAACTCCAATAGGAATATTTTAGGGATACGTGAAGGCAAGTCATTTACAACTCCAGCCCTGAAGAGGACAACTCGTTTCGAAGAGATGCCGGTCGAAATGCTGGAGAAAGCTTGACAAAATTGGAGATCATGAATGAAACGTGAAAAAATCATTATAACTTAGCCTTCCCAAAATAGATTGTCTTTCATCTTTTGTGTCAGCATTCTGCTGACATCTCTGTCAGAGCTCTCTAATATAAAGATTGCTGTATCAGCAAGATTTTTTGCACTCGGTTTAGTTTTCCCTGGAAAATGTTTGATTCCCAGGTTGAATATTGATTGTGATATCACAATGGGCTAAATACTAACCTAAATGGACCTCTTCCTTTAAGGAGGAAGAAATCTGGCTTCTTGTCTAACCTAACCTAATAATAGGCGTTCTTTGTCGAACCAAATTGAATAATTCATTAACTTTGCAAATTTTGTGTGCTGTTTTCAGCTTGTGGAATCCAAATGCTTTAATAATCTCCCGAGAGTTGGTAACTCTTCGCACGCCAAATCGATTTAACACAATTTAGGCTTTAGTTAGGTAATTATAATGAGAAGAAATTTAAACCATGCTTTAGATTAGGCTGAAGTAGCCTGAGGTCTGTAATCAGTTTTCTCGCCCGACACTGTAAACAGTCAAAGAACACTTTCAGAATAGGCATCAATCAAGCCCAATATATAAACCCGGTGATGAGCAGAATTGAGCATGAGAGTTGTTAATTCAATTTAAAATTCATCGAGTTCTAGGTAGGAAGTTATCTTTAAGTTTACCAAGGCAACAGGAACAGGGGGATACACCTCATAGATTGAGGGCTGTATTCTGTTGTACGGTTGAAGTGCGTTATGCCATAATAAATAACAAAACCGTCACTTTTTTTTTTGGATGCAATGACTTTTCTACAACCATTTCTCGGTCTCCGAGTTCCATATCTACGGCATTGTGAATGGTTAACCGATTTAAATTGCTGTGTAAGTTGGTTTTTACATAGAAGGACGTGCAACCTCTAACGCCATAGAAGCAAGAAAGGTTCGATTGCTGGCAATGCCATAGAATAGGCAAATTCAGATTACCCCACACATTTTCTGTAAAACTTTAATTTTCTGTACACGTTGGCATCATTATCGGTCCTTATTTCTTTCAAAACGAATAAAGAGCTGACGTTACGGAGAAATGCGTGTGCTACCGAGTGAAATGCGAGTGCTACCGAGGCACGTTCTCAGAGAACGTATTCCAAATATTAACTGACGCATCCAGATCACACGGTAAAGTCTTATAAGGTTGCCTTGCACTACCCGAATACTGTATCACTATCCAGGCTGAAGTAATGGCTACGAAGACTGTACGTATTCAGCTTCAGAGTATATCGATTATCGTCCACTAGAGATCGGGGTCATTACATGAAAAATTGTAAGAAAATGCCGGGTATTTCGGAAGGATATACAATGATTACCATTTTGAGGGTTCCTGGGCTTGTGAACATTAAAGGTAACAACATACCTGAGGCACTTTCA